>LKNJ01002156.1:0-38312 GCA_002120245.1 Maccullochella peelii | reverse complement strand
TACTATGAAAAGCAGTATGTAATACATACTGCATTCGTCGGTAGTATGTAGTAGGCAGTTCCGAACAGCAAAAGTCTCACTACAAGTTACACTTAGTAATAACTAGTTGATCTCAGTTTATAAACAGGATTTTAAGAAAAAAGTTCTCTTGTTGTACTAAACAATTAGCATTTCACTATCAACAACCAATTTAGGTACTAAGCCTCTGTGTAGCACACATTTGCTTCAATAAATAATTTCCATAGTGACCAAATTTTAGAGCCTCCACAATGTCAGGGTTTACCTCTCTGTGGCTACATTTCAGAATTGTTCAGTTTGAAGCGCTCAGGCTGGGGGCCCAAAATGCATGCTGCTTGTGCAGTAGCCACATGCTGATAGTTGTTACATTTATTTGCTTACGTTTATTTACCATGCTGGTCATTTTAGAACTTAATCCATTGGATATTAACGGGGGAAAATGGCTCAGCTTTTATTGATTTCTGAGATTGCTGGCCAGTCTATAGAAGTCATCACTGCTGCACTGTTGCATTTTTCCAGTTGCCAAATATCTTAGTGACCACTTTTATTTCTGCCGTTATAGTGTTATTGTGTTGGGTGGGAGATGTGAGCGCATCTCTACCACAAACATTATCCATGCACAATCTAATCTGTAGCGTTTCATTAACTCATTCATCACGTCATTCAGCGTTTGGAGAATATTTCTCCTTCCTCTTTGTCTTTCTGCCATTTTCTCCTCTGCTTAAGACACTCTTAAGCCTCTTAAAAGGCTCTACTGAATAACTTTCATCTTTACCAGGATCTAGTCTTAACTGTAAGGGGAAATTCTTAGAAAATGTCATTTTTCTAAGAATTTTCTTAGAATTTTGTCACTAGGAGCAACTCTTTGTACTAGGAAGCTTTATGAATACAGCCCCAGGTGAAC
Organism: Maccullochella peelii; assembly: GCA_002120245.1. NCBI lineage: Eukaryota > Metazoa > Chordata > Actinopteri > Centrarchiformes > Percichthyidae > Maccullochella > Maccullochella peelii. The sequence goes on along the minus strand of LKNJ01002156.1, from coordinate 37,390 downwards.
AACTTGATAATTCAAAAATAATGACGAATAAAAAAAGTAAAAAACTGTATGTGGTCGTGATCAAAATATGTAGGATTTCACCTTTAATTCACTCAGTCTTTAAAGTTTGACAAAGTTGTATCTCTTTTTTGCTTATGCTATAAAAAAGTTTTAAATTTACTAAAGACTGAAGTCAAATGAAGTGGACCTTATCCCTGCTGTGTCATGAACAGTTATGTATAAATGTACAGCGTGTGTGTGTTGCTGGGGGTTAGGTGAAGGTTAGGTTGTGTGAAGTCATGCAGCATATCAGTACCTCTGCCCCTACGTCTGATTCAGTTTCAACTGGCTGGATCTCTACAGCCTATAGCCAACACAGAGGAGGAGAAGGGAAAGAATACACACACACACACAGAGAGAGAGTTATCAGATTAGCAATCACACAATCAGATTAAAAGAATATCATTGTTTATTTGGAAAGAAGAAGTTAGTGTGCATATCGATCAGGTATTTATGAAGCAGCAGCAGATGTAGCAGATTGAATCAGGCATATAGATTAGTTAGATTAGATTATAGTTTTATGAAAGCCAGTCAGTAGCACTAACAAACCTTTAGTAAGGATCCACTCTGCAACTCTTCAAGACTGCTGGACAGCAGCCTGCACTGATGCCTGCTTCAGAGTTAGAAAAAATTAGAAGATGCCATCATATTACTACTATTTGACTTCAGCACACATATGATGACTCTGAGTTGAGTGGAAGCGACATTTCAATTTTGGAAAAGGGGCAACGCTGTGATCATCTACAGAAGTCATAAAGTCTTCTACTCACCACGACCCATTAAAGAAGCTTGTATCCCCAGTGGACACCAGTGATGTGTCCATAGAGTTCTGGATGCTACAACAGACGGCGCACAAGAGGTAAGATTAATAGTAAGCTGTGAAACGTGTGTGCGTGCATGTGTATTCTGAGTGTTTATACCTAGTATAGTCCAGTTCTCTCTGGTAAGGAGACGAGGATAACATAAGTGGAGATGACCCTCTTGATGACATCTATGCAGAGACAAAACACTATTTAGTTTTTTCAGTTCTTGTAAACAGTTCTTCAGGCAAAATATAGTGTTCATTTTCTGTGTTTTGATTACTGCTTAAAATAGCATTCAATTGTTAGAGGTTGTAAAAAAGGTTATGCACTTCATCGTCTTACCTCTGACCTGAGGATATCAGAGTGTGCTTTGTGTGTGACGGCTCTGAGTCTTAAACTGCCACTCAGCTCCTCTTCACTACTCCCTGGATGGTAAAAACACAAATATGACGCCATTACAAAAAAAATAGGAAGTAGAGAAGAGAAGGTACCTCGTCCAGTGTTTCCGAAGTTGTAGTTCATCCAAAACTCATATTCCAGGAAAGAAAAGGATGTAATTCTTACCCTGTGTCAGTGCCATGACCTCCCTCATCTTTCTGTACTGGCCAAGCAGAATAGTCAGCTCCTCTATACGTCGATCCTGTTATCAGCAACACAAACATTTTGGCTTTCATAAATCAAGTAAAACGATGGGACCCTTTATTTTTTATCAAAACAAACTGGACGTTAAAGACAACTTTCATTACAGCAGTAGTTTAAAAAAAAAAAAAAACTGCTTTCATTTACCTTTTCATCATTTGAAGCTAACAAAGACTCCATCCCCACCTTCAACCTCTGGTATTCCTGGTCTAATAAAGAAAAACGAGACATTCAAATGTTATTTTGGACACAGTGCTCACCTCATGCCTTGTTAATTTAGGGCATCTGATTGGCGCCTGATACGATGCTGGCGACAGACATGACAGCCATGCTAATATGAATAAACGAGCAAAACAAATACACAGTGACAGCGCGGCTGCCCATACACCATCACCTGGGACAAACACTGCCGCTTTATATAATGATGTAACTGGTGTGTGTAGCGACGGTGCAAATACCAACAAAAAGAGTTCTCTTCTGGATTCCTAAAATGTAATTTTTATAGAAAATTTTAATTAGGCTTTTAAAGGGTTTGCACTGAGCTGGGGGGAAAAAGCCTTCTGCTACTTTGCTCCCTGGACTTTTGGACTCTCTGGAATTTTCAGAGCATACGACATCTTAATAATCTTAATAATCTAGGCCCCTTGAAAAAATGTAAAGTAATGTTAAAAGTCCATGTAGCTGCCTTATTTGAGCTGGATTTAGTCTCTTCCTCGTGTGTTTGATGATTGTATTTCCTGTCGATTGTGTTTTATTTCTTTTTAAATTAACTGGCCAGGTCTCCCTCAGAAAATAGATTTCCATCTCAAGGGACTTCCTGGTTAAATAAATGTTAAATTAAAAAAAATTGAAACAAGCAACACAATACGAACACACAAACACACACACAAACCTGGGCCAGATGTCATTCAATATCCTTTCAAATGCAGAAAGTTATCTTAAAGGGGAACTCCACAAATTTTACACATAAAGGTCTGTTTACTACTGTAGTACTACTCGGCCTGTGAGTGCAGTTGTATAACGTCTTCTGTGGCTTTGGAGGGGCTTTGTCAAGTCTGCAAGAATAACCCTAATTATGCCATAGTGGTGTCATCAGGGTTATCTCAGCTTTGGGCTGGAGACTACAAATTTAGAACAGAAACAAACACAGAGCTGGTTTTTGAAAAACGGGGGCACCCATCTGATAGGGAGGGTCTAACGAAAAAAGATGCCATTGGTTGCATTGTGGGAAACGTAGGAACCTGTGTTTTTGTAGCTTGGCCCATACTAAGGACTAAAAGTCAGGATATCTTGGCTTCTGCTGCATCGATTTTGACTATTCTTTTCTTCTGTCTCTGGAGAGTCCCCCAACCTCTTATGAAAGTGCAGCTGGAGTACCCCTTTAAAATATCTAGCTTACTGCAGTGAAGCCCAGGCAAACCAAAAGAGACTCAAGCTAAAATCTGACATGTTAGATGGCATAGATGTACAGAGAGGTTTATACACGCTGATACCACGGCCACTGAGAATTCTGATTGGCGGGAAGGTGTGGATAGACAGTATAACTGGACACCTATGACACAGTTTGTTAATGTGCCAGTATTAAATTGTAGGTGAAGACAACAACAACAGGGCTTGGCTAAAAAGCTTGGAGCTAGTGTTATTTGTGTGACCAAAAGAAAGAAGAAAGAAAGATAACTAGCTTCTCAATGAGAGCCACGCACATTTTTATTTCAAATGTTGCTGATATTCATGAATCTGGGCATCCAAATCAAAGCGGTAGGAGGAAAGAGAGGACTTTTGAAATAACGCTAGCTAAAGTGAGGTCCAGCCTTAGCTAGATCTGTCAACTATATTAAAATCAGAAAAATAAGATAAAAATTAGTTATATGAGTAAATAAACAACTGATATTTCATTTCACATATGGCATTTTGGTGGCAAGTGGCCATAGTATGAGCGGGATAATACCCTCCAAGTATGTACTCCATGCTCCATGTTGCACTGCCAGCCAGAAGGTTTGAAATGATGTAGAGTCTTGCTGCACTTTGGTTTAGTGAAGCTGAAATGTTTACTACGACCAACACAAACTGAAGCTAAGCTGTGGTCCAATCTCAAACCAAACACTCTGCCACCAGACACCTGATTATGTCACTACTGAGCTTAAAGATTTAAAGTGACCACTTGCTGTTTTTATGTTTTGGGTTTGTTGAGATTTGAGCCAGAATCACTGCAAAGCTTGACAAGAAAGCTATCATGCTATCATGACAAGAACAGAAAAATCAAGTTGTCAAGTGGTTATATAGGCAGAGGAGTTTGGTTGAAAAGTAGACCCACACCAACAGCACAACATGCCTTACATTTGTTAATCAGCTGCTTGATATACACCTCTTCTACAGCAGAGGGCAGCAGAGAGTCAAAAACAAGTCAAGTATACAGCAGGGAGAGAGGGACATGTTGATTAGATGTTACAGTAATCGAAGTTGACAGACATGCATATCGCTGGCTCTCACGCACACATCCGCACTGACAGATGTGGATCTGAAGCGATTGGCCAGACTGTCATCTGTGAGTACCTCTCTCTGCGTTGTCATTGGCTGTGCCGCCTCTGGCCAGCAGCTGGGTCTGCAGGCATTCGATCTCAGCGTCTTTGGAGGCCAGGAGCTGCTGCAGCTCTGAGATTTCTGCCTGTGGAGGAGGACGGAGGACATGTCTGTGAACTGTGTCAGTCTTCCAGGTTAATGGATATCTAGGAGTTGTAAGGAGTTTAGGTCTAAGGCAGCTGGACTTGCAGTGTCCTCTTAAAAACAAGAGGTCAGGTCTACAGGCTGATGGGACGGCTCAGAATTTAAATTCTGTTTGTGATTTCCATGCTGATGTCTCAGGGCAGTCATGTGAGAGCCACCAGAGTCACATGGAAGGGTGTGAATTGAAATAACTCGGGTAATGATATTACAGCATTGTAAGCTGCTGATAATGCAAGTGCATCTCTTGAAAAAACACACCTACGCACAGGAAAGACAAACCAGGTACTGAATAAGGCCTTTGCCAATCAAAGGAGGGCTAGGTGATTACGTCATGACTAAGCGTGCTGAGCCAGATGTGGCTGTCGTGTTGTGACGAGGATACACAGCTAAAGACAACGATTTGAAAATGTGCTGAAATCCACTATTGACAGAGCTCCACCACCAGCCTTCTGTTGCATACCAATGTGTTTTTTGTTGTTGTTTGAATCACCACCTATACTTTAAACATGCTTTTTTGAGGTGTAGAACTTAAAAAATTAGTTTACCATTTTATCGGTTGCACCCACATTTCAACCAAAACCCCACCGCAGTTTTCTCCATACCTACATACAGCCGACAATACAAGACTACATCAGCACTCCAGGACAAGGGACACTCCTCTGAGGGGAGAAACTTGTGATTTTACTTGTGCCTAGTTTCAGGTACACGGGGGCTTGGCGTGTTTTTTGACAACCTAATCTGAGTTAAAGATAGGACATAATAGGAACAAAGCTGCTGAAGACAGGTGCAGGCAACAGGTGTCAGAAAACAGGTGTGTCCACAGACTTGCACGTTTACAATGGTGGCATGCTATAAATGCAAATTTAACACCTCCTGCAGCTGCCTCACAATAAAAGCCTATACGCAAAAGAAGCCTTGAAGCCTACAATAGAAGCACAATAGAGTATTGTAGTGGGCAGACGCACAGAATAATTCAAAGAGACTGTAGAGTTATGGCAGTGATACTCAACTTACGGCCCCTAGGCCAAGTCTGGCCCACGATAGGGTGCCGGGTGGCTCCTTCGACCGTTTTACAATTCACAATGAAATGTGAATTGTGCCTATGCGAGGCTGCTGCGACTGGATTTGCCTCTTGGCAAAGATGAGTGAGGACAGCAAATGTCGAAAGGTTGACAATGAAAACAGGCAATTCAATGAAAAATTGACAAATGAATTTGCCTTTATTTTGCCACCTCATACCAAACCTCTGTGACAATTTCTGTATGCAAGGTTGCTAATATCAGGCGCCATCACGAGTCAAAACATGCTAGTTTCAGTGCAGCGTTCCCGTCTCATAGCAGATATATTAATATCTGCTAAATATATTTTTAATTAGTTTGTTAACTGGCCTCTGGCCTCCTGTCATTTTGCAAAAGTGGCCCCCAGGCAAAGCAAGTTGAGTATCCCTGAGTAATGGTATGGCCAATAGTTTGAAATGTATGTTCCTAAATAATGTCATTAAATAATGTCCATCAGTTTGGTTTTCTGAAGGGCAGCACATGAAAGAGGGAGCAATAATGATCTAATCTTAGTAAAATACAAACATAAACTCTGCATGATCACACACAACTGATGCATACACATCACAATCATATTGATTTACATTATCTATGCAAACGTCCATTCAAAAAAAAAAAAAAAAAACCAGAAAGGGAGAGAGACCGTCAGGAGCAGAAGGATGGATTTTCCTTTTTTCTGCTTCTGCACACTGACACATCAGCACATCTACCTTGTTCTTCAGGCACTTGCACTCTCATTTTTTTCTGTCTCTCTAACTGTCTCCCAGTCCTTTCTACTTGAACATTTGTGATTTATAATGAAAGCTCAGCCATCACAAGACCAACAGAAGCAAAACACGGAGGATCACGAGGAGGAACAGAAGAGTTGCAAGCGCAAAATAAGGAAGAAGAGGAGGAAGTGGAGAAGTACAAGGGCAAAAGGAGAACAATGGCAGGGAAGAGGTAGAAAAGGAGGAGGACAGAGGGAGGCAGAGTATTAGGAAAGTACCAATCAGAGGAAAGGAACACACACAGAAGTGACGAGCAAGAGGAGGAAGAGAAGGAGAAAGAGGAGGCACCTGTGTGCTGCGCCAGCGCTCCTCCCACTGCTGCTTCTCCAGCTGTGTGTGCTCCACAGTCAGCTTGAGGCTGGACAGCTGGGTCATGAGCGACTGGTAACACACATGGAGAGAGTAAGAGATAGAGAGCTAGAGGCACAGGAAGAGGGTAATGACGGGGGGTGATTTAGAGATGAGGAGGAAGAAAAGAAGAGCGGGAAAAGAAGTGGAGAGAGTGAGCCACAGAGAGGGGTTAATAGAGAAGAGAGGATACAGATACAGAGTGAAGGAGGGAGAGGAGGAAGGAAGCACTGTAAGCACAGAGGAAGCAATGGCAGTTTGACCACCTTCAAATTAACCAATAACAAACAATGTGTTAGAAGAGAGATGCTTTTTTTTCATTCAAACTCATAAACCATTATTGTAATCTTTAGTACAGACTTCAGTTTCCAAAAATACCAGATACGTCAGGCTGACTTATGGGGAAATATCTATAAAATGATGCTGCTGATGATGGTTGAAAAGCTGTAAAAAAAATTCTTTGGTTTGAATATTTAGTTCAGGGTAAGCATCATAAAGCTTCAACAAAAAGTCATAAAGAATATATATGTGGAAACGTGTTTTTTTTTTTACCTTTTAAAGGAATTTTAAAGTAAATCAGAACTTTAAGAGGTTAAATCAATAAGAGAGGCAAGACAGGCATCATGCTGTATTTTAAATAGATTAAGGTCAGGGAAGTTCACACAGTCCACATGACAAAATTACAGTATACTGTATGTTGCAATCTTATTTGTATCATTTCCTTACTAGATGTTTCTCTAACTAGCCACCACCTGTGTCAGCTGCAGGATAATGCTAGTTTGTTGTTAGCCATAAATTACTTACTGCCACTTTAGTCTTCTAATCTTCAGGTCAGTATTTTGCGGAATTACTTTGAATACGAGGTTGTATTGCTACATGTAATATATACAGCTTATCCAGCTGCTCCGCATTCAGTGACACATTCCCTTTCCACAGTCTTTGTCATGCGAATGCCTATATGTAAACAGTGGATTAGAAACCCTGTTACACGTACATATGGACAAGAAATTGGCTTTTTCTGGGAGGAATCTTGCTTAATCCCCTATCCTGAATGTGGAAACCGGGTTTCTAGTATACATGACGTTTTAGAATTCTGGTGGCTGCAGAAAGATTACTTGTTTTTTGCTTTCTTGCCGAGAGTTAGATGAGAAGGTTGACACCACTCTCATGTCTGTCATTTCAATATGAACCTACTGCCAGCAGCCAGTTGGCTTAGCTTAGCATTAAGACTGGAAATGGGAAACAGCTAGCCTGGCTCTGTCCAAAGGTAACAAAATTTGCCTATCAGCAGCTCTAAAGCTCACTAATTAAACAATAAATCTTTGTATATATATCTGCATATATATCTGTATCAGTGTATATGATTTTTACACTGTTGAATGTCCCGATTAGTATGTATTTGGTGCATCATTTAAAAAAAAATGTATCTAAGGGATCCGTATCAAGATTATTCTTTTATGTTATACATTATCAATGATATATCGTTATTGTATCCAAATACTGATATCAGTATCAGCCTCAAAAATCCAGTATTGGTCTGTACAAAAACTGAAGTGTAAAAACAACAAGTTGTGGTTTTACAGGGGTTATGTGCTGGAATATTTCTTGGCCGGGAGCAGTAACTTCCTGGAGTCTCTGTTAGTTGCCTAGAAACCTCACGGTGACGGAAAGACTTGAGGAAGCGTATTCCCTGAAATGTCTAACTATTCCTTTAAGTGCATGTAAAGGCGCTGGTGTTATAATGCCATGGTTTTGTGTGACAATATGTCCAGTTTTACAGTTCTCTAGGGAAAGCCCAGAACCAGAATCATGTTCAAGAATGTCATTTCAGTCAGACAACTCACGTTGAAATGTTTATTATGGCAGCAGAACATAGTTAGAGTTTGGCGTCTAGGCTCCGACCTCATCACTCCCCACAGATATGTTTACATGAGATATTGGGGAGTGATGAGCAAATATCTTAAACCCCCCCGCCGGAGCTCGCAGGTGGATGCTGGGGTGGTGGCGGGGCTGAAAGAACAAGCGGCAATACTAATGTAGGGCAGCAGTGACATTGACAGGCAGAGGGAGAGATTTGATAGAGATTAAATAGACCGCCAAATTGGGAGGGTGTTTGGTGGATGGTTGTGGAGAGTGAGGTATGTCACATGTGTAGCAATGCAGCTCGAGTTGACTCTCTGAACTAGCTTGCAGGCGTCGCTCCATTTGATATAATTTAATTGAGCATTGCACATTATCAACTCTGTATATTTCTTTATCTATTTAGCTGTTACTGGTAAAACACACAACATATGACCTATATGTATATATGTGTAGCCAGTTCAGGTTGTCTGATCATAGAGATGTAAGGTTTACGTGTTGGTTTAACAAGTACCTTGGTGCCTCTTAGTTTCCTCTCATACTGGCCCTTCTCTCCCTCCAGCTCCTCCACTTTGCTCTTCAGCTTCTTCACTTCTTGTAGCAAATCCTGCAGAGGAACCAAAACACAGCATCTTACTTCATATGTCCTTTTCAAAGCCAGATGCAGCAGTCTAAACAGGCATGCAGGTGAGTTCACCTACTTGTGTACAATTATTCTGAAAATTACGTAAACCACATCTAAATATCAGAATCAGCAACATTACTGAACTGTGCACATGCCAACACATAAATAGGAGAGTAATCAGACATCAGGTTCACATTCAGTGCAATTATAAAGGTCTCCAGGGCTGGACAGTACAGTGGTTAATATAGGAAACATGATCCTCCTGAAACAGATACCACACCGTGCAGTTATCAACAACCAGGAAAAGGATGAACCTAAAGGACCCAGACCCGTACTGAAAGCTGTCCAGGCTGCACATCTATCTGCCAGCCGCACATTGCCACTGTCCGAGGGAAACCTTATACAGCATTGCATGTTATAATAGGAACAGTTACATGACCCATCCACCTGGTCAGTGTAGGAGGAAACGGAAAGATGTCAACTTTGTTAGTAGAGGGAGGAACCACTGTCATGCAAGCAAACCACGTCAAATCAAATAAAAACACAATGCCTGTCCAAAACCCAATTTGAAAGGATTTATAAAGTCAAAATCAAGATTGGGGCTGAAATAAGTTTTTCCAAATGCTTCAAATACTGCAAGTTTCTGTGCCCTTAGCATCTACCTGCAAACAATTACAGCAGATCATACTACTTGTAGCTTTGTAGGGTTTGCTATTTTACCATTTTGTTATTGACTCAGCTTCAAAAACCTTAACCTCTCAAATATATGGAAGTATTTGGAAAACCAATCAAAGCCTCTATATCTGCAAGAACCAGAGTAGAGTGTGACCCCCAACATCCTGCAGTGCACACACAGACACACTACAAGAGAGGCTGTTAGTTTGATTCTGTGGAAATGTCCAAATACCGGGTGGAGTGTGGACTGGTTAAAAAGGGTGAAGAGAAGAAGAGAAGAAATGATGGGGAAGGAGGAGGGGAAGATGAGTTCATCCATCAAGTCTCCGTACGTGTACACTCTGTCCTCCATTGTGCATCCGGGTGTCAGAACCACACAGGCTCCGGTCAGATGCGGCTAACCCGACCTGAGGGCTGTGGCCCTGAGCTTGGCTGCCTCCGGGCTCCCCCTGCTGGGCCTCCCTCTGCTCCAGGGCCCGTTTCTCCTGGATACGAGTGCTGATCTCCTCCTGAAACCTGCACATCTGCTCCTGGAGCTCACTGATGAAATTTACCACACACTGGGAGGGATGGAGCAACGGAAGACAAAAATGAAGGGCAGTGGAAGAGATGAATTGGTGAGACAAAGAGGAAAAAAGGAATGAGAGTGGGGAGAGGAGAGACATGAATTTATTTGTTAATCTAGACAGTATCTGGGAATGCCTGTTTCCATGTCTCGATGCCTGTTGGTTGTTACTGAGGAAACTCAAAACACACAGAAAAAGCTCAAAAAACGCCCAAAAACATATATAACACATACATATTAATTGCAAAAATGAGTGCAGAAGATGGGATTGCAACTGTGTAATGAAGACCTTTCTGAACTCGAGGGTGAGAAGAGGCTTCTAAAGTATCCTAAAAAAGTTCCTGATTAAGGGGAGAAGAAATTACCGTCAGCAGCACAAACGACACACAATCCATACCATGTTCAAGTATACAGCTGAACACACACACGGTACAAGTCTTTCTGCCCTACTTCTCTTTTCACGCCATGTGAGGACTGACAGGACAGGAGCAGACAGGAGTGGGGTCACTGCAGGGAGCGAGGCAGTCCAGCAGAGATACAAAGGTGAGGAGGCACACACCTACTGTCATCTAAAATGGGGGGGTGGGTCGATACATCTTTATCCAGGGTTCCCACACATTTTTTCCAATGAATTTTCAAAACTTTTCCATAACTTTTCCAGAATATCTTACCCCATTTCCACAACTTTATTTCAGTCATTTTAAAATAAGTAGGCCTATATAGCGATCGTACTCTCTTACTTCAGTGTGCTATGCCCTAAGACAGGGATTGTAGCAAAAATGGAGCATGGAATATTATTATGGCACCCATATTCTTTTATTTTCACAAATTTTGCATTGTACGTTGGAAAGTGTACGGATGCCGTGTGTTTGCGCTGCAGACTACCAAATTTGCTTCTCTCTTGAGCCATGTATTATATTTGTTGTTCGAAAGCCATAGATTATTAAACACGCACTTCCCAGGCATTTTTGAGGATAAGCAAACTGCGTGCTAACTTTACTCACTCATTAGACATTCCCGCCGCCAACTAGCTGCATACGCCAATGTGTATCACGAGATACTAGTGACGTTTCAATGATCACACAACGCAGCACTAGATTTTAAATTAAAGTAACGTTAGACATGTTTTGGGATTTTTATGAACATATTTTAAACAACAGCCACAACAATGTAAACTCAAAACTTTTCCAAAACATTCTGTTAATTCAAAACCATTTCCAGGCCTGGAAAACAGTTTTTCTAATTTAATAACTTTTCCAGGAATTTCATGACCATGGATTTTTTAAACTCCCAGATCATTATCAGTATTAGCCTCAAAAATCCAGTATCGGTCAAGAGATCACCTGTCAGTTATATATTATAAGTTTATTATGAATTAAAGTTCCACTCACTGAAGTAGGCCGTACGATAAAGTCAAAAGCTCCGGAACATTTGACCACAAAATGTATATCCAGTATGGAGGGAGCAAATCAGGGCCGGATGACTCCTGGCCGACATAATAATATCTTCTTTGGGAACTTATGATTTTGCACAACGTTAACATAATGGAGACATAGGAGGTTAAATGTCAAAAAGACCACAGCGACAACCTTTATTAGATTGTATTCAAAGCTTTCAACCATTGTTGTTGCGGTTTCTTCAGTCTGCTGCTAAACATCCTGATTACCACTTCCATTCACAGACTTAGTTGGATCTTGCAGATGCATAGCATTAATGTCTGCACAACCAATGCTGGAAGGAATGGAGGATAAAGGCCGGGGTGTTTTAACTTAACATAAACTTGTGTAGCTAAAAACTAAAAAGTACATGTGTAACTCTGAAGGCAAAGTTTGAGTTTTGTTAGGTGGTGCTCTTTTCTTTATCACCCTCAGTGGCTGCTGATGTTCATGTTAAGTACTCACATCCCACAGCTTTTCCTGTGTATCACAACATTTTTCACAAGAAAAAAGCTACCAGGCAGCCTCAGACTCCTCAGAATGGCAAATGGGTGTACTGCTGTGTTGTTTTAATCAATACATTTGACTTTGTTAAAAAGTACAGCAAATGTTCTCTCCTGCTGATGTGATCTTAAACCTCCATGTAATAGCCCCACCCTGACACAGAACCATGACCCACAATTTACAAGACAGGAAGAGAAGACAGAGCTACTGCATATAAATGAATACTTATAGAAGGGTTCTGTCATGTCCATGGCCAGAGAATGTCACAACTCCTGGGCTTGTGAAACCTTTCCACAGGCAGTTACATAAAACAAAAAATGCATGCTCATCAATTTCAAAACCTTGTTCCTGAAAAGCTGTTGTTTTAGCAATTCAAAGTGCTCGCCAGACAGCACAGAGTTTGTGTGTGGTGCTGGNTGGTTTCCTGAGGTGAAAGTGTTTGGCCTTCAGGAATTCTCAGACTGGATGCCTGCCATTCCTCCTGCCAGCCGACCGGAGCCTCGCAGCTGTTACTAACCACACACACACACACACACACACACACACACACACAGACACACACACCCTCACTTTGCTGACGAAAACATAACTTGCTATTGTAACGTGACCAAAGCAAAACACCACTGCTGTACATCGGGTACGTTGGATTCGGGTGTGTATGCATGTGTGTAAGATCAGACATGGTATCTCGTTACTACACCAACTTGTCAATGGCTGGTGTTGAGATTTAGGTGGCGGAGCCTCAAGCTCAGAGAAGCAGCCTTGTGATCCCCGAACCAACTGGAGAATCAGACTAAAGGAAATGAATGAGTGCAGCTCTTTCTTCCCTGAATAAACCACTATTGAAGTGCCCCTGAGCCTGGCATGTGACTATACTGTAGTCTGACCGTGAAAGAAGTGTGCACAGAGAACACATCTCTCTCTAAGAAAAATACCAGACAGAATGAATACTGGAGCCAAACAACATGATCTCAATTTTGATTTCAAGCTACATCTGAGGTGCTACTTGGTAATATACTCTATTGCTGTGGTCAGACTACCGGTGACAAAGCAACAGGCTACAAGTCATTTTCAATGGAAGCCGGTGACATGAAGCTGCAAACTGACACCCAACACATAAGAAGCATGAGGTGCTTCAAATCAAAGTTGAGCTGGCCTCAACTTTTTTTCAGCGCTCCAATGACGCAGTGAAGCGTCAACCAATCATATGTTTTTGTTTCACCATTTCCGGTCTCCTCCTCTCTCCCCACAATTCCTGTTCCGTTCCATCTAAAAAATGGAAGAAATAATGTTTTTCTTGCTGCTAGCCAGTTCCCTGTGCTATTTAACCTACTCTTTTTTTTTACCACGACAATAACAAAAAAAAACGGCAACAATGTAGCTGGCCACATTGGCCTAGCTTTGTCGCTCGTAGTGTGTCGCAGTATGTGATCCCCCTCTAGATCCAGAATACTTTAGTCACAATAGACAACAGTGAAAGACAGTGACTGTTGTTTAGAGTTGCACACTGTCTTGTTTTTAGCCATGCTAGCGGCGCGTGTTTGGGGAGGGCAATGTTAGTTGGTTGATCGGTCAGTCCACCACTTTGGTCCAGACTGAAATATCTGTTGATGGATGATGGATTGCCATGACATTTTGTATGAACATACGGACCCCAGAGGTTGAACTGACTGTAGTGATCCCCTGACTTTTCATCTAGCACCACCATGAGGTTGACATTTGTGGTTATGTGTGAAATGTCTCAACAACTATTGAATGGATTGCCATGACATTTTGTACAGACATTCCTCAGGATGAACTGTAATAACTTTGGTGATCCCTTAACTTTTCCTCTAGTGCCACCATTAGGTCAAAACATTTTTTAATGAAATACCTGCAAAAACAAATGACTTTCCCTTTGTGTTTAGTGCTAATTAGCAAATGTTAGCGTGCCAACACGCTAAACTAAGATGGTGAACATAGTAAACATTATACCTACTTAGCATCAGCATGTTAGCATTGTCATTGTGAGAATGTTAGCATTTAGCTTAAAGCACGAGCAATAGTCTCGCAAAGCTGCTAGCATGACTGTAGATGTCTTGTTAAAGGATAATTCCAGTTTATTACAACTTGGGCATTGTTTTCTCATCATTCCTATTGGTAATAACATAATACTCACCAAGCTAACCGCCGTGATGTGGGAATTTGGCAAAACTGGTAAAAGAAGTCATTTGGGGCAAGAAACACGTACAGTCAGACAATCAAACCGCAAGGTAAAATGATTACCCACAGTTTACAGACCAACTACCTGGTTCAACTTTGACTTACTGTACTTTCCATAGTTTTGCATGCACAGTTTTCCTGTGTAAAGGATGGATTATTAGTGGCATTTCAGGTATGCTCATCTTCAGTTTTACCTCCAAATAAAGTGGTTCAGATAATCCAGCCAAACTGCTGATTGTTTACAACCTGATTGTCTGACAGTTCCTGTTCCTACATCTCCGTAATTACTTTGGTGAGTACAGTGTTTTTGTAAACTATACAAATAATAGCCAAAACCACGGCAATACACTTATTTCATTAGTGATCTCTTTCAACCACAGTGCCAAAACACCAAAACATGTCACTGAAATTAATACATTTAAGGATATTTATCATTGCCAGTTTATTTTTCAGTTTTTCATTTCCTTTTTGTTTTCACGTTCCAAATCTTGTTTCCACATGAGCTTTGCAGAGGCAGAAAATGTTACCAGAAGAGTCGGATCACGCTTCGGTTTTCTCACAGAGGCAGACGTTGCGCTGACAGTTACACCCAGCAGGATTTGTAGTGTGAATGTCCTGCATGTTCGCTTTGTGTATGAGCCTTGCAGGGCAGAAAGCAATATTTCCACAGCACATCCCGTCATTTCTTATCTTCCCATCTGTCTGTCACTGTCTCTCATCTTGTCCATCTGTTCCCTCTCTTCCTTTTCTCTCTGCCCTCTGTCCTCTCTCTCTTCCTTTTCTCTCTGCCCTCTGTCCTCTCTCTCTTGTTGAGCTATGTCCTCACCGCCTCTCCCTCTCTGTCGACTTCCGCTGATGCTTATCACACTCCATACGTGTGTGTGCAGAACATGGGCCTCTGCATGTCAGAAACGCTGTATCCTGTTTATTCAATCAAAGCACGGCCCTGGGTGCTGGATGCCTTGCTATAGCTTTACACACACACACACACACACACACACACACACACACACACAGACACACACGCACGACTACAAGAGCAGCTTCAGTATCTTGTGGTGCCAGTGGGGAGCAGCTGGGTGCCACAATGAACAAAGTCCACACAAAGAAACTTGTGAAGACTAGACTAGACTTGGGTGGCCTGCGTGTCATAACAGGTAGTAAGACTGAAATGTTATTGTACTTCTAGTGGATATAATGCAGTTTTGGGAATCTGAAACACCTACCCCGCAAAAAAAAAAAAAAAAAATTAAAAAGTGAGAAAAATCATCTTCTGAGCAAACTGTGTGTTTTTATTAGTGGAGTGTTGAGGGTGGCCTTGTGAAGTACACGGCAAAAAAAAAAGTCATCTTATCAGGCCAATATCTGTAGCTGGGCTTATCAATTTCAGTTTCACTTGTGAATTTTCTTATAGCCCCAGACAACTTTTCATTTTCACTTTTCAACTTTTTCAAATCTTAAATTACTTTAAGAGGAGCTGTAAACAGACAGATGTTTTCTTGGTGAGTACTACTGCGTATGTGAAGAAAAGTTGTATAAAGCCTTTTGTGGCTCCAGAGGGAGCTGTGTGTAATCTGATAAATTGCCTCAAATGATGTCAGTTGAGTCTGTGTCGGATGGAGCTGAAGACAAGTTTGAAAATGAGAAAAACCTTGGGGTGTGGAGTTATAAAGAAGTGAGTTTACCAGACCTCTGTAGCCCGCTCCTCATTGCTGCTGGAGGCTCGAGGCTACATTAGCCGCTACTAGCATAACACAGCCGAATCTCCAACCCAAGTTAGTGGTCAGGTTGCATTGTGGGTAATGTAGGCGCCAGTTTTGACAAGGAAGAAGAACGCGTAGAATAAAAAAATATGATATCTCTGGTTCTGCTGCATTGATTTTGATTATTTTTTATAAACTGTCCAAGAATGTAATGCTAACCCTATTTTACTCATAACAACTACATTTTAAGGAAAACTGGTATGGATATTCATGCCTGTTTAGCATCTTTGTCATATTTCTCTATAATAATATTAGGACCCTTGTTTACTTAAAAAAGTACCAGACACTGCAAACTTTATATAAGAAAGTATGTTGCAATTTTGCTTTTTATCAGTTTCTGATTGTTCTACTATTATTCAGAATGTATTGATGGTTTCCATGTAATTCAGTTTTGTAGTTATTGTACAGTATTAGCTATCTGACACACTCCATGTCCTGTGTGTATTAGCTGTCACCCCTACAATGACCAGCTGACAATCCTGAGGTTGATAACAGATGTGTGAACAGACATCACACATTCCACCTATCACACTCCTCTTTAGCGGGATCCTCTCACCAGCCAACAGGTGAGTTCACACAAACAAAGTTAAAGGGAATTTGTTCCATGTATTCTAATACACTGAGTCATATAGAAATCACTAAACTGACTTTTCATGTAAACATATGCATATTTTTGTGTCATATCGGCAAAAGATTTAACATTTGTTAGACGGTCGGATAGCTCCTTCCTGAGAGAAACATCTTCTGCCACACAGGAAGTGATGCATTTTATAGTAGCAAGGCTTAGGCATGTTAGCGTGAGCAATGACTTTCATGGAACATACAAATAAAAGAGCACCACATACACGAAATCCAAAGAGAAAAGGAACACTATTTCACTGTGTGACCTCTGAGAAAAAACACCATGGCAGCACCACAGAAAGAAAAAGTTAAAAACTAGATTGTACAGAAAGAAACTTACAAGTAAGCCAAAAAGTCGTCTTAATCAGTTTCCTCTTCCCAAAAACCCTAATGGGTCCAGTTCTGTGCATGGAAACCATTTATTTTGGTTGGTGTTGGTGGATTACTGTCACCACAGCAGCCCGTGGTGAATGTTGTTACTATTCCCTTTGGCTCAGAGACAGTGAAAACATTGAAAACAGACAAACAACTGACAATATATTAAATGGCTTATCATAAACAGTATACAGAAACCTCTGATGTTTGACAAATGTCTATCATCTCATGTTAGAGACAGATGTGTGTTATAGGATACTCAGGTATTTTGAAGAAACCAGAGAAACATTTTGAAACATTTAGAAACTTTTTTTTGGTTGTATTGGGGGTTGTGTTTAATTCAACACTACATCGATGATATGTATACAGTATGCTTATATATGTGAAAACTTTTCATTCAGGCCAATGAAGCAGGGATCTCTGCCTATAGCAACTTAAAAGCTGCATTGAAGTTGTTAATCCCTGGATCCAAGAAACAGCAGTTCTGCTATTGGTCAGCATTTGCTCTGTGAAACACGCAGATTCGCACACACACAGGTTTGTTGACTTTACATACCTCTGCTTTGTTCTGCTCTGTGTCCGTGGGACCTTGTGGATGTGTGCTGGTGTGTGTGTCCTCCATGCTGACCAGCTTCAGTTTGAGGTACGACACCTCGTCCATCAGATCCAGCTTCTGAGTCTCTAGAGAGGTCCTGCTCATCAGCTCCTGGGGAAAACCCACACAGACACTTTAAGTCAGACGCATGGAAAACAGAACTTGAACACGCTTTTAAAAACCACAGCTATAGAAAAAGTCAAACACACATACACAAATATCTGAGACCAACGCAGTGAGAAGTCAGCATGCTACTCCACTCGGTACAATGTTCTTCCCACACTAACAGAGCAAGCAAGGCCGGGGTCCCAGACCCCACAAAGCTAAATATACACACACACACACACACACACACACACACACACACACACACACACACACACACACACAGGCGAGCTAGGGACTCTATTAATATATCTCTGTGCTTCTTTGGTATGGGACAGAGAAGAAGAAAGTGTGTCTAAGAGAGAGCGAGAGAGAGAGAGAGGGGGTATGCTGGCCACTGAACATGAAGAAGTGTGTTTTTTCTCTGACTCAAAACAAAAAAAACAACAAAAAGCTCATCTCTTTGCCAACTCTGTGTGTCTGTTGCTTTCGTTTCCTCATCTAAACTACTTCTAATCCCACTTCCTCTTCTCTAAACTCAAACTTAAATTGCCTTGGATTGTTGTTTAAGCCTCTGACGTCTATCTTCTTACACCATTCTTGTTGAGATAAAACATTTTGGAGGAAAATGTAAAAGAAAATTAGCCTGCAAACAGTTTACCCACTAGTTTGATGGACCAGGTGCAGGTCGTGATCCATCCTTTTCGCTGGTCATTTTATACCAAAAAAAATCCTAATTCCACTGACTGACTTATTAAGATGGATGTAACTTTATACAGCTTCTCTGAATAATACACTAAAGCACAATTTTGAGATGATTCTGGAGACAAAGTAGAACCAGAATCAGGGACTTTCTATTTCAGATTTCTCCCTCTCTCTCTTGCCTACACAGTTTCTTATCCAAACCCTAACTGGAACAAATGAAAAAAGAAAAAGACAACACCAGGAAATGAAGTGTTCAGGGACATGACAGATTCATGACAAGAAATACTGTATATACTGTAGACAAGATATATAAGACATTATCTTTTCTGATGGGAATGTGATTAGTGTTGCATGTATATGGTCATGAACCAAAGTGTTTAATTAAAAACTTTTAAAACTTTTTCCTGCTGATGAAAAGTTACCAAAGTTATTACAGTTCATTCTGAGGGGAAAAAAATAAAATATCAACCTCATGGTTGTGCTAGAGGAGTAGTCAGTGGATCATAAAAGATACATCTTCTGGGCACCATGAATGTCTGTGAAAAATCTCATGGCAATCCATCCAATAGTTGCTGAGATATTTCAGTGTGGACCAAAGTGGTGAACTGATCAACCAACCAACCCACATTGCCATCCGTAAAAATATAATCTAATATTTATACATTCTTATGTTACACGAATTTGTGCTGATAATAATTTTAGACCCTTAAACTTATATATGTTTTCCTCTTAAGGACGCATGAATGCCACATTATACACATTAGAGACAACTCTCCACAGAGGGAAACCATACCGTCCAAATGGAAAGATCACATGGTAAACAAATTGTGTCAACACCACAGCCACAGACAGACAGCTAAAACCCCATAATCACTCCAGTTCAGCAGCCACGCACACACACGCACACACACAAATCTGCTTAGTTATGGCAGATGACTGTCAGTTTGCAGTCTAACACCAGTGTCACTTACAGCAGGATAAGTCGCAGTCTTTAGAAGTAATTTATCAGAACTCTGTGGTCGTGGCCCACAGCTCAGCTGCCTGACATTTGCTTTCCTTTAATTATGAGGAGCAGCATGTGACAAATTATCATCCTCTACAGCATTTATAGATCTCAAAAACCATTCAAAACAATTCTCATACCATAGTGAAGTGTATTGAAACTGAAAACGGTCGTTAGTAATGTAAGGTACATGTGATTATGCACAGTTCAGAACTGAAAAGTCTGGATTGAATTTTAGAGATACTCAGTACTACTGAGAATCATGTTTACAGATTTTAGTGATTGAGTCGATTAATTTTGTCTATGAATAAATCAAAAAAGACAATGGACCTTTACTGAAGCTACGTGTGTGTGTGCATGTGTGTATACATTTGTAATCACAACACTGTAAACCAAATACACAGATACTGTGTATAAATAAAGGCACAGCAGGACTACATGTGTGCATGTGCTGACTAAGGACTATTTCTTATTTGATTAGTTGTGGTTCCCATAGCAAGAAGAAGCCCTGCGACGCTGACGCATAACGTTACATGGTTGTCTTTCGCTTTCTCCCCTTCTCTCTCACTCAAACACACACAGTGAAACAGACGGAGGACGTCCTGCCGCAGACATGTTGTCACCTTTTAAATCCTTCAACCTTGCTTTCTAATTATATATTGAGGAGATTTAAGAGCAACAGATTTGGGAGATTATAAATATTCCAAAAAAAAAAAGGGCAACACAATACAACACGACAGACACACAAACCCAGAAGCCAGACAACCATTATCTTCTTCCACACTCCACCTTCATCTCTCTCAGTAAACATGTCGTATCACATCAGCTATTTGACCAGGAGTCATTAACTGTGAAATGGGACAGTGTCACAAACACACACACACAACCACAAACTGAGACAACAGCTGCAAATCAGTGCAGCTAAATCTAATAAAACCTGCAGACCTCCAATCACTAGTCATGAAGGATTGTAACGAAGATCAGGTGCAGTGGCAGGTCAGTTTGAAATGTCGCATACTGTGAAAACAACTGTGGTTGCAACAGTTGTCACTATTGCTAGCTATGAAGCAAAGTGCTTCCATTTTATTCTAACGGTAGCAAGGTACAAATTCTGTTTTTTAGTTACAACTGACAGAAAAACAGAAAGGAGGAAAACTCCCTTGTATAACTTAATGTATTATAAAAGCTAGCTGGATAAAGATGATAGACGTCACAGTCGTAGTGGGGCATTTTTTTGGGACTGTGGCCTTTTCATCCTTGGTCTTGACAACAAAGAGGACAAAGAGCCTGTTGAAGAGTCTAAACAGAGGGCTGATTCTGTGGTACACAGAGCTGTGGTCTTGTTGTGTCCAGCCTGGCAGAGCTTATGAGTTTGCCTCATTAACGACGTCAAGAAAAACAACTGGAACAACTTGAAGACATTCAGTGTTTCAAACTACTTTATACTGGCAATTAAGCAAAAGTGTGACCTGTAGTCTACAGTAAAGTTGACCAACTACTGATAAAAAGACAGGTGCCTTCAGACAATCCAAACCAAGAACAACACTAAGAGTCTACATCCCTGCTAGCCTCTGTGAGGTATCTTAGGCACAGTGGTGCAGCCAAATGCTAACATCAGTATGCTAACATGCTCACAATAATAATAATAAAAAAAGTTAACATGTTCACCATCTTAGTTTACTGCCCTAGCATGCTAACATTTGCTAATTAGCACTAAACACAATGTACAGGTAAGGCTGATGGGAATATTATTAGTTTTGCAGAGAGACATGAATGTGTGTACCACATTTCATGACAATGAATTCAGTAGTAATGTAGATCATAGATAATAATTGAGATATTTTAGTCTGGACTAAAGTGGTGGTCTATTGACTGACCGAAATTGCCATCCATACAGCCAAGCCGCTAGCGTTGACTTGTTTGACCTATCATCATAGGTGTCACTAAAACAACTAGTATTAAAGTTTTGAATTATATGATTTAACACCCCTCTGTAGGCTCAGAAAGTTCTAAGAAAGTTGTACTGTAGCAGGCTCATTCTCAGTAAAATCCTTGCTCCGATGCTTGACCAGCAGTGCCCTGTTAAAAATGTTCTTTTGGTTTTCACAGGAAAACTCTGGCCAAATGTTATTCTTGCTCATTCCAGTTTGTCTCATATATCAAGCTGCTGTATCCAACAAGGAATGCTTTATTCCTCTGTCCTCTATTATTTCGAGTGGGCATTTTTACTTCAGGGCCAATAACAACTTACTGAGCCAAAAACAGAACATTTTAGGCCCCACTATACTGTGATGCAAAGCCAGTAGTAGTGCTTAAAACCGACAAAGTATGAAACAACAGTGGTAGCAGAGCAGTCCACAGTCCTTTATCCAAAAGGGCACCTTCAAACTCAGTTTGTTTTAAGAGTAAACTTTGTCTAATCTAGTAACACAGTGTATTGTTGAGCTTTGACCTGTAAAATCTACTCGCTCTTGTTGTTTGTGTTAAACCCACCAGATAACTGAACAGGTGATGAGTCAGAGGAAGTATAAAGTAAAGCTGGAATGAAACACTGTGCCACTCCTTTATTCATTCATTTACAGTACCACCTTACTTCTACTAGTATTCAACTGCTCGT
Source organism: Maccullochella peelii (assembly GCA_002120245.1). Classification (NCBI taxonomy): domain Eukaryota; kingdom Metazoa; phylum Chordata; class Actinopteri; order Centrarchiformes; family Percichthyidae; genus Maccullochella; species Maccullochella peelii. The sequence goes on along the minus strand of LKNJ01002156.1, from coordinate 15,358 downwards.
CTATCTGTACATCCTGCTGGTAAAAATGATCATGCTAATGCCATTACTTGAGAGGAGTGGCTTTTTTTTTTTTTTTAACATTTATTCAAATAAGAACATATATTTCAATCAAAAGCGATAATCATAATTTCATTTTCAATTGCAGTATAACTTGAGAACAAATGTAATGTTTGCAAATTAATGTAGTTTAGTGTTAAAACATTGACTCAAAGTCGAATTAAACTGAACACTCCCTGGCAGAACAGTCACATTACTGGAGCCTGATTGGCCAATACAGTAATCTCTTCTGAAGCTGGGCATTGTGCGGATTAAGCTCAATTTTAGCCCCAAATTGGTCGCCGAATTTCTGCCAGATCAGTTACCGTTTGACGTGCAGTTTGAAGAGTTCACAACGTTTGATTCATTGCCTGAACGTTAAAACTGTTGGAAGATCACTTGGACTTGGCAGGTCTGAAATTTTGGCTGTCTCTCAGTTTGAGCTGTTCCACTGTCCGATTTCACGGACAAAGATCCCGGTCAAAAGATCCGTTATAAACTGTTGTGAGCTTATTTTAACAGAGTAGTATTTTACATGTTATGGCTAAACCTACAGTCTGCTGTGATAGGTAGTGAGAGTTAACAAAATGTACAACCTTTATACCTTAATGCAACCCACTGTGTGTCATCCAAATATTGTGGTACTGACTAGTTCAACAGTCAACTTTTCTGTTTACACTTTCCACTTGAGAACACATACACATACATCCCTGCCAATGGTTTCACACTGTTCCACTGACAGACAGGCAGAAATGCACCAGAAAAGACAGTGAAGAAGATGAAGACTGCTAGCAAGTTCACATGGATGTAAACAATGCAGGTTCCAAAGTATTTACAAATGCTTTATGAAAGAAATACATTCTTATCTCAAGGATACACACAATGTGTTCTGGTGAGTAACACTCCTCAGGGTACCACTAATCAAAGATCATGCAGCCAAAGTGCCACACTCAAAATGCCTTCCAATAGAGTAACAGGAGCACTAATGAGCACTGGAGGCCTGTGAATGATCTCTCCCACATTTGATTAAACAGGACCTTTAACATATTGTACATTTTCTTCTGTGTCGCTGACATTGCATAGTTACAGTTTGGGTTTTTTTAACACGTGTGTTTGCATGCGTGTGTATTACCTGTTGCAGCATCTCCTCTGTGGAGGCCAGTTTCTGCCGGTGTTCTTCCAGAGAACTCTCTAGATCTCTGATCTTCTCTCCCTGGGCCTCCACCTGGTCAGTCAGAACGCTCACCTAATGGGTGACACATTCATTCCCTATTAGGACACATACTCAGACACAGAGCCAAATTGACCAGACGCAGAAAAATGGACAGAGCCTAACAGTAAGCCTAGTGCTGTGTTCACGTCATATTAGTTAGATTGTAAGTACAAGTGATCAGGTCAAAGACATTTTTCACAACAGCCCCCTTGTTGTAATTCCGAGTTGAAGAATCTCTGACATCAATGATATCTCCCACTGAAGAAGAGCTACAGTGCAAATGTGCAAACCCTCAATCACTGGCCGCTACATCTGAAGAAAATATTGTTATATTAACACAAACACAAAGAATTCAGCTAATTTAAAGGGATGTCCAAACAGTTTGTTTGTATCCGGTTTCACTTGTGAATGTCATGTGTGATGTGATGTAACACTGCAAAAGCAGTTAATTTAGGCTATTTAAATGATGTGACTACAAGGCTAGAAGAGGCGTAAAGAATCTTGGAATAACGCGTGAACCCTCCCAGGACAGCGAGAGGTTCTCCTGTTCTTCCCATACTGCCGACTAGAGCTGCAAGTTGCATCAATTAGGCAATTAGTCGATCAAAAGAAAATGAATTGCCAACTATTTTGATAACTGATTAATCATTTCAGTCATTTTTCAAGCAAAAATGTCAAACATTTGCTGCTTCCCATTGTCATTTATGACAGTAAATGAAGAGTCTTGGACTGCTGGTTGGACAAAAGAAGCAATTTGAAGATGTCACTTTGGGCTCTGGGAAATTGTGATGATTTCACAATTCTTTGACATTTTATAGACTAAATGATTAATGGTGAAAATAATGGTTAGTTGCAGCCCTACTGCCAACATTGTGTCAATGCAGCATTAAGCAAGGCTCACACTGATGTTGCAGATGGAAACTTACAAATTCACAAAAACAGAGACATGGAAACACACACACAAACATAGGTGCTTATACAAAAAAAAAACACAGACATAACTATAAATTTATCGCCATGTCTCTTCCTCTTCCTTCACTCCGCACACAAACACACATTCATCCTGGCATACCTCAAGTCTAAAACAACACACATTTACTCAGCAGTCTGTCACTCAGGAATGCGTTGCACATTTTCTATAATCTCCCTGACAACACACTCACCTCCTGCTAAACATCACACACACACATACACACTACAATTCTCCTGTTCTCCTAATCCCTCTGACAGCAACTGATTCTCTGTCACTTCAGCTTCCCTGATTTTCACCCCTGCAGCCACGTCCCGTCTCACAGCACCCTGGAAATAAAGAATCTCTTGCAAAGTTTTCTGGCTCAAAATGAATCAAAATCCAGATCCCAAAGAAAACGAGCACGCGCATTGTTTACACAGAGGTGACGAGTGAATGATCTGGTGGCCTGGGCTTCCTGACAATGACTGGGTGAGCCATGAACAAGTGAGTAAATGAATGAACAAGTTTGTGAATGAGTTACATTTGACTAATACCTGACAAATGTAATGTATAATCAATCTGCTATAAACCACTATTTAAGGGTATAGTACCACAAAGCAATCATAAAACAAGGTATGACTTTGATATGACTGTATAAGCTCCTAATGTAGAAAGTCTCTTACCTCTTCTGGGCTCCACAGCTGAGTCACACACACACAAATGGAGGTGAACGTTCCCTACTGGGCTACAGGGAAGTTAGTTACTAAACACAGAGTGTGTATATGCTAACACAGAAACCTCACATGAACAGAGTCCTGAAAGAGAGGCAGGTGAAGAGAAAGTAAAGCAAATAACCTGTCTGTCGACGGCCTGTTAAATCTTCTGTCAAGAAGTAATATAAAAAAATAAGCCCCAGTCACCTTGCATATCAGCCAATCACAGCGGGTCTCTGATGAGGAATGTGTAATAAGTAGGTGTGTGTGAGTGTTGGTGGTGAGAAATGCGATATGGACTTCATGAACAACTTGATGAACCAGAGTCGTCCATGCGGGTGGTGCACTTTAACTCATAAAAAAAAAAAAGATCCAGTCACATGAGCTTACCCAGAGTACAAAACAAACACACACACATACACACAAACAGGTGAAGACAGCCGGAGGAGCATTTAGTTTGAAAACTGTGATTTAAGTAGGAGGAATGTAAAGGTGGATAGTGGAGATCACAGCCTTATGAAGCAGCTATTAAAGTAGAGAGAGCCTGTTGACGACACGTAGTGCAGAGATATATAATCTTCTGCTTTACAAACACGTGCTCAGACGGTTTGAAAGTGTCCGGGCATGTTTTGTTATGAAATAACATGAAATATCTAAAGCACTAGGATTACAGGTTAGAAACTAAGATGTTTTTCCAGTGTGGCACCAATCCTTCCAGACAAATCCCAGGCTCATTTACTCATAGCAGGGATTCAAATAATTACATCAAAACAAGCACAACAGAACTAGAATCACAATTATTATTCTCTCTCTTTCCTTTCTTTTTTAAAATTATTTAAAAGTAGTAAAAAAGTAAAAAGACACAAAGGTCCCACTCAATCTAATGCAGATGCAGAAAGATGTGTTTTTGGCATTTTATTGCCTTTATTTTGTCAGATGACAGTAGAGTTTGACAGGAAACATGGGAAGAGAACACGGGGGACGATGTGCAACATCCCAGCAGGAATCGAACAAGGGACGCATTTTAGACTACGAGGTCACGAGGATGCCACATACTGTATTTCCTCAAATAGCGACCAGGGCCTTTATTTACCTGAACTGCAGAAGGTAACAGGCCTTTATTTGAAGCTGGCTTGTATTAGATGCAGGCCTTTATTTATAGTTACCTCTGTTTGATAAGTACAATTGGTCATATTTTAGTACAAAGCCTCGTTTTGATCCGCTCCCGTTTGCACTGTTCAAGTTATTGCATTACGCTGTTACTCAACACTTTCTGCATCAGTTTCAAATTAAAAGCCCTCTAGCATTTCAGTGGACATAAACAAACTGTTATGGAAAACAAACTGACTTGCAAGGTTCCCATACGGCACTTAAAATGTAGCTACTGCCATCTTACTGCACAATTGTATGCTTGTACATTATTACAAGATACAGTTTGGCTGAACATTAATACACACACACCCCCACGAAAAATGGACAATAACACTTTAGATGAGTAATCCAGAACAACAAGGTGTTGAAAATAACATAATTAAATTGTTGAATTTATTCAATTAAAGCGATGGAAATATACATTATGCTTACCATAGTTGGCATGCACATAATGACAGCCACCAGGAGTATATCCACCCTCGTTTTTTCCTCGGCCTATATTAGGGGCCGGCATTTATTTGTTCGTGTCGACCACACCCCCGGCCATTACTGGAGACCTGGCTTTTATTTGGCTACTGGTTTTTATTTGAGGAAATACAGTAATATATCTTTTTAAAGAGTCACTTTGTACCAGAGGTTTTCAAAGTGGGAGGCTGGCCTCCCCGGGGGGGGCTCTGAACAGTTTCATTGGAGGCAAAGTGAATGAAAGTAAAAAAATATTTAATTAGTTATTACATTAGTTATCAAAAGGAGATCACATAGAATTACCTAAATGTGTGTGATTTGGTTGAAGATATACTTCAGAGGTACAGTAGAGTTTTGAGGAATTTTACTTTTTTTCCCACTTTCTCAGAGTCAGAAACTAATCAATCCTTAGGACAGACCTTTTTTATGTATTTGGTGTAGTCTGAAGTTATGTCAAACAGCAATATTAGGCTATCTTGTCTCAATTGTTGTCTTTGATTGTGTCTATGGGATCAAATAACATAATCATGATTATACCCATAGGCATCCAGGAATTGAGCAAAACTAAGCAAGTAAACTATAACTGCTTTATAGCAACTGATTACTTTTAAAGTTCAGTGAAACAAACGCTGGAATGAGCATAAACAGTCTAAGAACAAACTGTAACTTGTTGTGCAGTCTCTCAGTTATATAAACACCCATGCACAGTTCTGACCTGTAGCACCAGAGACTCCTTGTCTTCCTCTAGGCGGAGTAGTCGATCTTGGTAGGTTTCATTGTTGGCCGGAGAACACAGGTTCACCTGGATAAAGACAACAAAAATATGAAGTAAAAGAACTTTCTGCTGGGCCTTGTTCTCCATGCATGGATGACCGAGTTGGCTTGATTCTGCATTCATATGCAGATATCTGTTTATAGAGATTACAGTTACTGTAATGGCATAAGAGTGAGAGTATTATAGATTCAAGTCAATTCAAGTCAGATTTTATTTATATAGCCCAGTTATCACAAAAGGCCTCAAGGGGCTTCACAATCTGTACAGCATACACCCTCAGACCCTTGATTCGGATAAGGAAAAAAAAAAACTTTAACAGGGAAAAAATGGAAGAAACCTCAGGAAGAGCTAGAGAGGAGGGATCCCTCTCTCTGCTTCATGTAAAGAACTGGTCTGAGCTAAACTGCTGACTGACTACTGCACGTAGAGCTGACAAAGCTGCTGCTGTTCAAACACAGATTTCTTTTCACAAAGCACATGATGACGAGTTATGAAAGATCATCTGACTCCCATGTATCCAGAATTAGCACAGCAATTACCATTGCCATCTCTGAGGCTAACATAACATGTCTTCAATAAACAGACGTGGATATTTGGGCAGCCGAGTGGGAGAAAAAGCTGTGTCAGGCTCTGTCTGGAAATAGAAATGCTTTGTAATATGTATTTACGCAAACACTGTGAAAGAGATATTTCCTTTTGGTCAGATGCTCTTCTGCCAGTTTTGAAGTCCCTAGTTATTAAGGTTATGGCAGAATTATGTGTTCCGCAACTCAGGAAGTAAAAATGAAAATCAAGCAGAACTATTTGAAATTATTTAAGGCTTAAATGATGTAGTCAGAACAGTTTCCATTTCTCTCTAAAGAGTCAGATTATCCTGTCTTTGAGTGTCTATGTCCACGGTTGCTGACTCCTTGACTCCTCAGCCTGCTGCTGCTGCTGTTAACAGGGAAATTGAGAAAGAGGAAAACATTATTATCCAACTATGAAGCCGGGACGTGATAAGATGATGGTTTCTGCTTCTCTCAGCTTCAGAGCAGAGGAAAGATTTAAGGCTGGTGGTAGCTGCCCATTTGCTTTAAGAAAGTTTTGTCCTTTAAGTGCTATCACATTAAACCGTATCATAGAGGTTTCCTCCTACACTTTATAAGAGGAACTGCCGTTAAATGCAGTATGCTACACATTTTTATCATCAATCAATCATTATCACAACAAATTTTGAGGCATCAGACAGTAGACCAGTAATATTCACTGGCCACATACATTCACTGGCTACACTGGGTTGATGCCAGGTGAGAATTGGCTGGGAAATCGCTTTATTGCTTTATGGCACAAAACAAAAACCAAATGAGTGTTTTAGATGCATTACATCAAGTATTAGTTGCTCCAAAGAAACTGATGCCTTAGAACAGGGGTTTTCAATGTCTGAGACTGTGGGCCTCCCCTCAGACAAAGCTTGGGAAAAGGTGCCCCCCCGGAACTGTTTGGAGCCCGCCTCCCACTTTGAAAACCTCTGCCTCAGAACATTCTGCAACTTCAGCTGGACCAAGCACAGGTGGTGTATTTGTGTTTCAAGCTCTGAAATTTAAAGTTGCAATAGTCAATATTTTCATATTAGCAATGTATCAAATGACTATGTTTAGTGCGAAAGTTGCCGCTCATACTGACAGACCCACAGAGAATCGTCACCCAACTCTGCAGTACCCCTCAGCTCTACAGAGCGTTTTAGCTCATTAGTTTTATGGCCCGCAACTTAACTGTTTTGGTTCTCTCTTTTGCTCTCATCAGCCTTGTTTTTTCAGCAGACAGCTGTTTTCAGCAAAAGACTCTGATAAAGTCACTACACACTACCAGCCCAGCACCAAACAGCAGACAGAATGACTAGCTGGTCAACACTGTGGAGCATTTAGCAGCTAAAGAGCCAGATATTTCCCTCAGGAGTTGGTGGAGACCAAAAACTGAGCTAAAAGAGAGTGAATATTGGGCTTACATTCACCTGTTGGCCAAAAACACACAACTCCAAATTAATGCTAATTTTGCTCCGTGTCTGCTGGGTTATGACTTTATAAGGTGATAATATGTCAGTGTTGTGTTTACAGATTGTTCCTGTTGACCCCAAGGGGCCAAAAGCACTGGTGGCAGGATTGATTGGGGACACCGATTTTAACAAATACTAACAATATAGCTGGTGTGAAACGGCAGCTCCCAATCACCTCAACCATTACTTGTTTATAGTAATCAGTACTTGAATGTGTTGTACATGCATTTGTGTCTACTGTCCACCCCACAGCTGTCTAAACTATGGCCAAAACACATGGCCTAAAATAGTTTGACAGTCCAGAAAAGGATATAAAAGGCCTGGAACCTAAAACATGCAGATTTCTTGTAAGTGGCCCTTCCTGCTATCATGACGATGACCCAGTTTTGAAGAGGAGAATGTAAACATTTGCAATTTAGGCTTTTAGCTGAAACTCTTATCTGACACTACAGTACAGAACAGTGACTGTAGAAATGGTAGAATAAGCTTTATGTACCAGACCACCAACAGTGCTAACCAAAAATAAAGAGTGCAATCATTAGTGCCCTGGTAACATTTTCACAACCATATTACATTTAATAAAAAAGGGCACACATGACAATTTTAGCTTGTTAGCCTCCACACAGTACGCACAATGCAAAACATATTGAGAGTTAGCCCTACAGCTGTCTAAGAACACAGACAAATGGCCCTATCAGCATGTAATCCTTGATGATCTGTCTGCAGCTGAGGCCAGGCAGTTCCGAGGATGCATACAGACTTGGCCACCTGACGCTGGCCATATGGATACATTAAACCTATTAACATACGGTAAACTAAACAGAGAGACAAGGAGGGGGGTGGAGTGGGGTGGAAAGGGTGAGATCAAAAGAGAGTAGAATGATACTGAACGCTTTACTGAAGCCATGTTAGGATTACCTGTCGCCAAAGGTACTAAAAACTGCAGTGTGAAAGTCGCCCTTAACTAATATTTAGGTTAAACAGCAATACTGTTACATTATGACTTTTGGTTCGTCACTCCAGTGGGAGAAGTCAGGAAGTGTTTGAAATGTGCTGTAATCATAGATACTCCCATCGGACTGCAGAGAAGCAGGGCCATTTCAGGGAGGTGACACAGCACTTGAAGGGGCTGATAAAGGAGAGCAGGCCTGTCTGGTTCTATGTGTCCGTCATCGCCTGGTGGACTGTGTGGGAATGGAGGGAAGGCGACAGAGAGGGGGAGAGAACAAGGATTTTGGGGGCAGAGTTAGGTTCCTCAGCACTTTTGTGGATATTGTTCCAAGACGGATGATGGAAATACAATCAGAGTTTCAAAACAGTGTAGCTCATTTTAGTCCTGCAGCAGAGCAAATATTAAAGGTTGTCTGGAAGAGAACCGGCAGTAGTTAAAGGTGTACAACTCTATAGTAACAATTTATTGTAAGTGATCATCTGCATGAACAGATTTGTGTGTATCTTGAAAGATGTGCAGTGTTTTCAGTTTTTACACTGAAAGCTCTGGCCAGTGGAGTGGGTGGGGCTCCTAATGACATACAGTGCCGTATATGATCACACTGTCTATGAATGCATGACAGCATGCAGGACAGCACCTACTTTTAATGATTCAGTACAGTACTTACAATATATACTTTAACTGGGGCCACCACAAAACCTTTTTTTACTTTTACTTTTACCCTCTAACCCATTTAAAAGCAGGGGCACTTTGTTAGGACAACATTGTCTACGTTTACATGCACAAAATATTCAGATTTTTGCCCAAAAAAGACAACATTCCTACTAAGCTGTTTACATGGCTAATGAAAATTAATATTCCACTAATATTCCCGTTTACATGCAGCCTTCGTCAGAGTTGCAATATTTGCGCCTATCCAAAAACCTGTTGATATCCAAGTCTTTCATGATGTTTAAAAGTAGGTGTGTTTCTCCTTCTAACCAGAAATGTGGGCTTTTCTTTTGTGCATGCATCTCTACCCCAGCCTTGCAAACGGCACAGAGCTGAGCGTAAACAGGCAAACTGCAGTAAAAACCCTGAGACACATAATCTGAATGCGCTGTATACATGTCCAAAGAATGCTCCTAAAACCCGAATAATATCGGCATATCCCACATGTCTTAATCAAAAAATGCTACATTATAATAAGGCCTAATTCGGAATATCCAAACAGAATATAGTGTTTACATGACCCAATCAAATTCGGAATATTGTCATATTTGGAATAATAGTGGAAAATTTATGTGCATGTAAACATAGTCTTTGTCTCCAGTCATACAATTTCTCTGTATCCAAAAACCCAATTTTCCTATTTTGAGTAAAAACACTGGTCAAAGTGCTTCTGTGGAAAGAAACAGCATTTTCTTAGATTCCTTGCTGCTCTTAAATTCCGTGGTGTGTTGATTTGATTTGGTCCTGGAGCATGAGTAACACATTAGCTTAGGCAGTCCCTCTAGTCACACCACTGTGCCTCGAAATCAAATTTAAAAGCTGGTCCAATTCAATTTTATGTCTGCACAGCTTGACAAATCAACAATCCCAGTGAGTATGGAAAGAGAATTTGAAGGGGAGTTGGTGCCATTCGGGATTATTTTAATGTACTGTATCTGCAGAGCTCAGTTTAGATTGAAATCTATTTTTCTTGTTAGTGTTAAGCATGCTCTAAACATGCCTAATCATGCTACACACAGTGATAAACACAGATAAACAACAGCTTTTTACTGCGCGGCAATAAAACCACAGGATAAACACGGTTGTTTCTGTGCAGGGTGTGGTAGTAGGTGTAGCATGTTACTGCAATAGCTGGGCCTTCTCTCCTCGACAGGAAATAAAGGTGAAACCGCTGCACTCACATGCTGTTCTTGCAGCTAACCAGCTGTAAAAAGCAATTTCCCTCAAGAGATAAAGAACAGGTTTAGTGTTTCTGGATTTGTACTTGTATTTGTTGCAGATTGGAATCTGTTTGCAATTTTATTATCCATTACCAAAGCAAAGGTTTGGTAACACTATATATTTATAGTGTGATCACATCAAAGTGAATCATAGGGGAGTGGAGTGGGTGGGATTCCTAATGACATACAGTGCCGTACACAGGGTTTGTACAGTCAAGCACTTTTCAAGCACTTTAACATCTAAATTGTTACTATAAATGCCAGGAGACAACAAACAAAAATGATGACGGGATCGTTTCATTTCAAATCTTTAAAGATTTTTGGTTTATATAATGGTTTGTGTCGATGATGTCAGATTATGTTGAAAATCAAGCATTTTTCAAGTATATTGGAATTCAAGCATGTTCCTAACCTTGAAAACATTACAGTTAAAATTAAGCATTTTCCAAACTTTCAAGACTTTGTATGAACCCTGTGTATATGATCCCACTGTCTATGAATACATGACAACATGCAGGACAGCACCTACTTTTAATGATTCACAAAAAAAGCTCTATATGACAGTAATTTTACTGTAAATATATAGTATTTACAATATCTATTGTAACTGGAGCTGCCACAAATGTGTTTAATTTGTGCAGTTTTTTTAAAGATCATGTTGGACTATTTTCCAAAATATTAAATTTAACCCAGAACTTAACCCAGAAGGTTAAAAAAAATTTAAAAAATTATTGCAGTGACGTTGCATACATTTGCTATGGTGTGATATATATTGATACTGGAAAATATGTTTTATCAACATGGCAATACTCATTTCAACCATATCACCCAGCCCTACTAATGAATAAATTAATAAATAAAATGGAAGGAATAGGGGGATTTATACAAAGGCAAATAAATACAGAAGCAAATTAAAACAAAAATATCAATTTAAGTCACATTTTATCAATTAATTAATGCCTACATTTATTTTTTATATTATTTTTGATGCATTTAATGGCATATTAATTTATTTATTGAGTCATTTTTTCATTTATTTTGACAGTTTTGGTCCTCCATATTAAAGCACATGATTACTGTCAGACAAACAGGCACATTAGCAACAATGTGCAACAGTAGCAACAAATTAGCACATGACAAAACATATCTTACAGATTAAGGATGAGCAAGAAACAAAGCTATACTGAGCAGGAGAACTTGGAGGCCCGCAGTCCAAGTTTTTACACATTCTCTGCCACTGTGTCAGTTTGAAGAAAGTCTCCATATACTGACATGTGACCTCTTTCACAGACATATTTTCCATTTTTGTCCATTTTTGTCCAAGTCCATACATTGAAAGCAGATCCCTACCTTAAAAGACTCAAACATGTCTTAATCAACTGCACTCTATTAATCTATTAATCTGCTGTCAGTATGTTAAAACAGAAATAGAGTAGAATGTGCTGGAAATGGCAGGATATCTGCTTTGCAGGCTCAACTGATTAGATATCAGAGAAACAGAAATCAGCAGCGTAAAAAGTACCTAGAATGCAGCATGACATGACTGAGGCAAAATGTAGTAAGGTCCAAAATGGGGATATGCATTTTGGTAATGTGTATTACCATCTGAAGAAGCCAATTAAAGAGACAAAGAGTGCCACCTGCAGTAATTGGAACAGATCTGCACAATAGTTGACCACCTTTTTGTACTTAAGTGAATACTTGTTGTGTAAATCCACAGGATAAGTCACACAGAGAAGCGTCAAAGCAGTACAAAGCTGGCTGAAAACAACATAAACTTTTTTTCATCAGATTTGGACTTTAACAAAGTAACTGCATGGTACATTTTATTGCTTATAGCCTGAACAATTGTTTCAAAGGATGCTAACCCTTGAATGGTCTGTGAAGGACCGTTTAGAGGTCACTGTATAATTCTAAAAGAAATTGAAATAGAGAATAAATCAGCATAGTTTTTCGGGTCTTAAAGTTAAATATTTCAAGCGCAATGTAAAGGTTTCTGACAGAATGACAGAGACATGGCCAGACACTGATTTATATCTACAATAATCCGCTTATATGCCTCCAAGACGACACAAAAACACAGCCCAAAATCAAGACTCTTGCCAAACCTTCATGTCTCACACAGATCTTGCAAAGTCTCCCTCTGATTGAATCCACCACTATCAGATACTGCTTTGTCAACAACAATCAGCTGATGGATTATACTTCTAATCTGATAACACAGTCCTTGTGATGCGTGCCTCCACACACACACACACACACACACACGCCCTGACAACTGCACAACAAGTTGAGGATGCAGCTCAGCTCTTGAGCTAAAGGAAATTACATCAGAAAACATTGTCACTGGGAAACAACACAGTAAGAACAGGACAATAACATGTGAGCTGGAACCATAATTATCTGGCAGGGAGCTTCCCTCTTTATCTTATAAACATTGCTCTTCTCTCTCTTTCCCAAAGAAAATACTGGAAACTCCTTCGAGGCATCAATAAAACAGAAGGAATGTGATACAAGGAACGACAGAAACATGAAAAAGTCAAATGAAACCTCAGCCAGCGCTCACCTTTTTGAGCCAGGAGAAGTGTCTGTAGAAGTCAATGGGAGTCTCCATGCTCCCAGCCCATCGCTGCCCTGCCTAGTTCAACTGTGTCTTTGTCTGACTCTGTCAGACTGTGTGTGTGTGTGTATGTGTGTGTGTGTGTGTGTGTGTAAGCACAGCCCACAGACCGGACAAAGTAAGAGTGGATCCTTGAGTTTGCAGACTGCCGTAGCATGTGAGTGCTGTCATGTAAGTGTGTGTGAATGCGACGTTCACAGCTGTGGAGGAGGGCGTTTTACGATCTCTGCCTTCTGAGTGGGACAACCCCACCACCACTGTTTCACCCCCTCCTCCTCTAACACTTCTTTCTTTCCTTTCCTTCTTTAGTAGCACTACTTTTCTCTCTCTTTCCCTACTTTATGTTCCCTCACTTTCACACTTATCTCTCTTCTCATCGGACTCTTGTTGCCTCCTCCACACCCTCCTCTCTCTCCCTGGTCTTGTTGGAGTAGTTGTATTTTTTTTTTTACCTCCAGTCACTCCTCTCTTTTGCCTACTCTCTCCCTCTCTGTTTTTTCTTCCTTTCTTTACTTCTTAGTTGCACCCCCTCTTTTCTTCTCTCTCCCCGCTGAGGTCCATCTGACAGCCAAATGGCCGAGCACAGAAAGGAGGGGTGGTGGTAGGAGGGTTTGCATTTTTCCTTCTTTCTCCGTCATCCGTTTGTGTCTGAGTCGTGGCTCATGTTCTCTCTCTCTCGCTCTCTCTGTCTCTCTCTCACACACATACACACACACGCACACGAAACCAGCAGCATCTAATGTCAGACACGCGAACAAAGCAGCAATAGGCTGTAATGTCAGCACAAACACAAACCATGCCAGATCTCTCCCCCTCGCTTGTGCTCTCTTTTAATTAAGTTACAGCCACAGAGCCGGGAGACTTCACAACACTGTCTGCACTAGTGAGAGACTCTCTCTCCCTCTTTCTCTATCTTCCCCCCCCCCAACTCTCCCCATCTGTGTTTGATCATCTTCATGTTTAAACCCATTAGCTCAGGTTTCCATTTCCTGTGTATTTTACAAAACTGTTCACCATAACAATGTCAGCCATTTGTCTGAATGACAGGTTCATTTATACACACACACACACAAACTCAATAACTGTGTGTAATGAATATTTTAACTGCTCAGTAGATTATGGGCTATTCGAAGTGTCTTCAAATGAGAAGAATTTTGTTCATGTGCATTGGTGTGTGTGTTTGTATGTTTGAAAATAAGAAAATCATTATGTGTTGTGCGTGTTGTTGTGTTTAACCTCTGATGAGCCCAAATTATACTTTCCACATCTGCAGAGCTGCAAAGGTCTCTGTGACATATTTTGTCATCTGCTCATGTGAACAAAGGTCAATTTAAGCAAAACTTTTTTGACATGGAGTGGCCCAAACGGGGCACTGACTTATGCAGGGGTGGCATGAAGTATTTGCATATGCACACACAAGTCGGAATAACATTTCTGTCTCCACTACTCATACTGTATCTACTTTAATTACTAACATTACAGTACTACATTACAGTTTCCAAAGTCCGGTTTACTCATCAAAAAGTTGGTTTGAACGAAGGTCCTCCCTCTGACCGGACAGATAGCCAATCATAGTTTAGTTTCCCCTGAACATGAAATGTACACGCCAACAAGTGCATAGTCAGGTATCGCAGATACCAAATGTAATACGTACTGTACATAGCTGGGTGTGTCAGTTAAAGTTCTTTAAAGTTAGTTATGTAGAACTAATGAACTTTTTTATATTACTACAAAAAATTATCACCCAACTCTGCAGTTTAGAGTTTTTCAGCGTCTTTCAGCTCATTGTTTTGGTTTAGTGTCTGCAACTTGACTGTTTTGGTTCACTCTCACCGCTCTCATCACCCTTGTTTCCAGATCAGACTTTGCTCTGATGAACCGACTGTATACTACCTCCCAGGCTCCGTCGGCAACAGCAGACAAAGTTAGTGACTACCAAATGATAAAAGTGGAGCATTTAGCTGCTAAGAGCCAGATATTTCTCTCGTGAGTCAGTGAATATTGGACTTGCATTCGTCAGGTGGCTGAAACTCAACTTCAAATGACTGACAATGTTGCTCTATGTCTGCTGGATGTGTAAATAAATAGGCAACTGTTTGCTAACATATTAGCAATATCAACTTTATAAGGTGATAATGTATCAGTGTTATGTTTACAGCTTGTTGTGCTGCCCCCAAGTGGCCAAAAAAACCTGAGGCTGGGCTGAGTAGACTATCCTAATTAACATTTAAAGCTTGAGTGTGGGGCTTTTAAATATAAATGAACATCTGTTACATTCAAGCCATTGCCAAACAATGCTGATTAAGCCGATCACCGCCAGGTAAATCTCTCTGTATTTTGCAGTATACCAGAGATTTTAAATCTGGTGTGTGTCACAACATTCACACGCTGGTTCACCGGTAGTAAAGCCAGAGCCATGTAGAGAGAGTCGCGTCAACAGAAGTTCAAAATGCTTGATGGTCACATGATTCACACAGACTTCAGATAGCTCTCTCTACATGGCTCTGGTTTGCC
>LKNJ01002155.1:37322-68818 GCA_002120245.1 Maccullochella peelii | reverse complement strand
CTCAGTTATATTGAGATATGGCATTGAATTAAATGCCGCTGGAATAATAGAAACTGATGTGATGTGTAAACTAAATGTGAATGTGTTGCTGGTAGGCTACTGTAAATCCCACTGAGAATACAGTCACTCTTACACTCACTGTTTTGTCTTTCTGGTCTGTCAGAGTTCACCTTCCTCTCAGGTTGAGTCCCTCCCCCGACCCCCTGACTGTGGGCAAGCTTCTCCCAACTCACTCACACAAATCAGCTGTACACTATCTGACGGTCATTTATGACTTACCTAAATACAGCAGTTATGCTGCTCCTACTGCTAATACAGCATTTTAGCCACACATATGGCATATGCTGACCAGTGTTTCTCACTGTGCCACTTTTGATATATTATCAGTAAAGAGCTATACAGCTACTGTCATCTGCCACATTAACAGAGTCAGTAGTTCCAAACTGCAAGCACAGCAACTTTCAACTTGCCTGACAATCCTGAACTTTCTCATAGTGCCTCCAGCTATCTGCACCCGCATCTCATAGACTTGCTCCTTGTCATTCAGATTTGTCTCACCACCTTAGTAGATCTATGACAGGCATCTCTCTGGAACTGTTGGTGGGTACATTGTCAGCTATGCAGAGCCTTGGAACAACTTTTCAATTAACAATATACTCTTAGTTTTAGCGTATCCTAGTTTAGATTGCCATTCAGTTTGTTTAGTAGTCCTTTCATACATATGCTTTCATACATAATGCCCCATTATGTGAAGGTGCAGTCCACCCTGTTGCCTCTTCACCCCACCTGGTTTGATGTCCCGACAATTGTACGATTTCATGGCTGTCACTATGACTTCCCCTGTCATAGTGACAGCTAAAGGGGCAACAACATACAGGCCTAGACTATATAATGGGGGGGCAATATCCGACTGTATTCGGGTCCATCCCTCTGCCTCATTAGGTATTTATTTTTATTATTATTATTATTATTATTGTTATTATTATTATTATTATTATTTGGAAAATGTGAAGTGAAAATGTAGTGGCTTAAAATAGTAAAATAATTGGCATGTCCTGTCTTACACATTTGCTTACCTGTATGGGTTTTTTTTAGAGATGCACCAAATGCAGGTGATGCTTTCAATAATATTTTCATTTCTTTAATACATTTCGTTACCTTATAGTTACTTGAATATTAATAGAGGATTATACATCCTTCCATTTGTTCTTGAAGCTGTTTATTTCGTCCCAATAAAATATTATTTGATACAGATATTCATTTATAACATTGCCATTTGGAGTTCTTTACTCATATATTCATTGCTAAATGTATCCCTCATAATACATAGCATATAGTTTCATTGTCAACTTGCTATAAAAGGTGTTCAGCAATGTTGTTTTTGTTTTGTCTAAATATATTAACATAATATATTTGGATTACTCTGAGCTTCACATAAGAGGCCTCTGCAGTATCTAAGGTTCACCATAGGAGAGCAGCATTGCACTAGTGAATGACAAGCTTAAAGGAACATTTGTTCCCAGTGCTAGAGCATCTCAGAGACATGAATACATGAAAGGAACTACAGAGGGTAGACACAATAACAATTTATGTTCACCTCCTTATAATGCCCTTTTTTATTAAGATATAAAATCTGCATTACATTAACCTCGTTTGTCTGCTACAATAGTTACATAAGTTACAAAATATTCAATATTCAAGTGTGGTCAGGGCTCTACAGCTTTAAATTCTTACTTTTATTTAGTTTTTTTTTAATCTTTGACTCTTAGTTACTTATTTTTGATGATTTATTCTCATTTTGTTTTGTGTTATTTAATTCTAGCAGTAATTGTTCCCTTTTTTGAATTCTTATGACTGGGCATATTTCAGTATTTATATTTATTTTATTACTGCTCTTCATCATCGGCCTGTTACTGTATTTGTTTGAAATAAAATGTTGAAAACTGTTAACCTAGTGCACTTCACATGTATGGACCAGTGCTGGCACACATAAACATGGATGTATACACAATAATAAGAAACTAATTTCATACATAATTTGTTAATTGTTTGCAGGTAAACAATTTTAAATGTGATATACAGATTTTGTAAGATATCACATTCTTTGCTTAGACTTCTTATCAAGGGATTTTCTGTCACTTTAAGATACAGCACATAGACGGTTAGACTCCAAGCTGTTGTGCTGCGATGTTGACAATCCTGTTGTTTTGGGTGCAGTGTATCAGGTCTTGTGGCTTTTCAGCACTCCTTAATGCTCCTCTTCTATGGCATCAATATGCTGATATCAACATGTACGTAATGTATAATGAGATTCAGATATGTGAAAATGCTATTAGTTTATAGAGCCACACACCCATGCACTTCCCAGCCTCCTTCATCCACCAGAACAGGAAACCAAGTGTTCCCCACTAAACAGAGGATAAGACAGAATAAATATGTCTAATACCCATTGTGTGTCAGTAGATGCAGGTTTGTGAATTTTATACTTTCTTGCAAAAAAAGCCAAAATTCCTAATACACTGTATATCAATTCTAAATTAATTTACTATTATCCATTATATGTTTTATTTTCATTCTAGTCATCATTTCACTGACATAAGCTATTTCTTTGATCATATTTAGAAAATATTGATAATGGCATTATCACACTATTTACAGTGCAAATGTGTATATATATATTAACTAAATTAATGTCAATTTAATGTTATGTCAAAAAATCTTTGTTCAAAACTCCTGCTTTGACAAACGAAGGATAATAAGAAAAAACGACCAGCCACTAATCTTCAGAGTTCTGTATGTTTATACTGTATTTGTTTTTGTGTGCTTTTATATTATTGCAATGGAAACCACTTATTTTGATGAAATTCCACTTGTACATTCTAAATAATAAGCTCCTCAAAGCAGCCACTTCATACTCTTAAATTCTGCTGTTTTCTCTCTTTTCCCTAGTCTCTTGCTTTACGTTTTGTTGTGTTTTTGCCTTAATCCTCCAGCCGTATATCTGTTGGATCTTATGCATGGTGGCACTAGCAACAGCTCATTACAGACAACAAGGAGGCACAAAAGCAAAATGAGATTGAGGTAAGCTGATTTTAGATTTAAACTGAGCAAGTCAAATTTGTTTCTCTTTTGTGAGGCAGCCCATTTTACAAAAACAAAACCATCTGCCTGCCAGCTATTAGGTACTGCATTGTTTTTCACAGGGTTATAGGAACTTCAGCCAGTACATACAGTATGTCATACATGTACATATTTTGATATTTTATCTTAAACCATTTAGGCACTATTTGATCCAGAGAAAACAAGTCGTAGATTATTTCTAAAGCACCTAAAAAAATAAGGAATGCTTTTTTCAGATTCCCACCTTTTAATAAAGATTTTATTTATTTCTGATTGGCCACCTGAAAATGTGCAGGTGCACAGATGGACAGAAATTCACTCTGATAATTGCTGCATTATGACGTTTCACCACTGAAAAGAACATCCACTGCACACAGCATTAATTAAATCAAAATGTAGTCTTCGTTCTTGTTTTGGCTTTTTGACTGTGAGACATTGGGTTGGTGAATATGTGTTTGTGGCAGCATTTGTGTGACTGTTACCATTAGGGGGTGGTCTTCAGCATCTGGGGATTAGTTTGTGCCAGCTTCTCATTTAACACTTGTCTACTTGCTGCTGCTGTCCTTGAGCGACCAAACAGTCCTCACTCTGGTGGTGCTGATAACCCGGAGGTAGAAGCATCCTTGTCATCTTATCACAGCTCCAGCTGCATACGCACTCATACCAGCAGCACAGCACCAATGCAACCAGGAGGACAAACCATGGTGTTTTTGATGCTGCTGTTGTTGACCATGACCGTGACCTGGACCAGCATCCCTCCAGACTGGAGCTTCAGTAATTTGTAAAGCTTTTGTAGGTGCCAACTTTTATTTTATTTTCCCTATTGATGAAAAAGATGTTAAAGATAGCTTTTAGAAAGAAAAAAAAAACAGGTGTACTAATTCGGGGGAAAATGTACCATGCCTATTTATAATGTTTATATTATCGGCCACAAAAGGGACAGAGGATGTATCTAGTGAGACAATTATAGACATAGATAAAAGATGAAAGCTGATTGTAAACAAGGAGTACGACATTTATGGCTGCATGCTGTTAAAACAACACCTACATCATCATCTCTGTTCCAAATACAGCTTATTTTAAATAGCTACATAATGACAGAATATAATTGATTGTATTTAACTTACATTAAGTGTAAAGTGTGCCCTTCAAAATGTGCAAACTGCTAAATATGTAAAGCTTGGGCTTATCATATGGTATATACATGAATTAAGCCAGTTTAAGACCACCAGTCTGAAGATTACTTTCAATCTGTGCCCTCACTGATTTAATCAGTGGCATTTACAGTTTTGTAAAGAAATGCATATAAACCTTTTAACATTAATTTTCCATTTTTTGTTATTATTCATTTTTTGCATTCCATATATTCAAAATCATGTACCCATGTTGTCAACTTCTAGTGAATTTGGGGGGATTAAATAAAGCAGTAGATGTACTGTAAATGCACTGAGTGCTTGGGTTACAGTTTATTATAGGATTATCATCTAAATCATCACATCCATCCAAGTTTCAATACAACCGGCCAGGCATTGGCATAACTACTGTACTATGACATGTCAAAATATACAACATTACCAATCAAATCAAGTTGCAATTTCATGATTTTTGGCAGGCAATGGCACCACTAATACAACTTTTATTTTGAAAAAAAATTAAATGAATAAATAAAATTAAAACTAATTTGAGCTTATGCTTTATTATTTTTGTGGTGAAATCATACTGATATGCAACAGATATCCATGAACTGTAGATGCAGGATTACCTGGTGAATACCTGATGAATCCCTTACAATTGCATCATTTCTCTTACAGTGCTGTTTCTCTTGGCAGCACGATCACCTATCAAACATCTGGGCTTTCTAATTTCTGAAAGCAGGACAACGGGCTGCAGTGTGGCTCTTTGTGATATTCTACATTAAAAGCTGGCTATTTTATGTGCAGTTTGGTACTAATGATAAAGCAATCTCTCAACAAAACTAAGTGATGATGGGTCAGGGAAGGAGAAAACAATTTGCATAATGGAAAAATCAGACCTAATCTTCTCCAGAATTCAGCCTGGGAGCTTGGAGAGAAGATGAAGGGAGGGAAGGGGGAAAGCAATGGATGAGCCTTTAAATCTGAGAATCCAACCGGAGCTGAAGTCTCTTAGCTCTATCCCTAAACCTCTTTGAATACCCGTTATCTTGCAGCAATCCCCAAGACAATGCTTTGGCCTCTAACAATCCCCTTACTATAGAAGCATGGTTCTGTTGACTCAGGTTTGCCTCAGTTTTCCATAATGCTATGCAGACATGTTTCTGTCATGTGTAGTGGGATTCCAAGCTAATCATGTAACTATCTACTGTATCTTCACAATGAACTTCATATATCCTGTGTGTATTAATTGCACTAAATACAGATTGGACTGCACTTAACCGATTACATATACCATACAGATATCTTTCTTTTTTAAAATTTTATTCTAAATTATACATGCATTTGTCATATTGCTATATACAGTATATTAGTATATTTTGACTATATTGTAAACGCAACATGTACGGTAGATTTTCTCCTGTTGACCAAAGGGTGGCAGTGTTGTTTACTCCTGTCTGACATGAGTTTACTCAAGCTGGACTATGGTTTAAGGTGAAGATTATAAAGTACACTAACAGCATGCAGACAGTAAGGAAAAGGTAGCATGAAATTGAAATCTTTAAACAATACTCACATGCATGTTGATTTTATAGATTCTTATAATTGTTCTTCCTGTCCTTACAGGCTCTACAAAACTGTTCCCAACGTGATTATAATGTAAGTGATCCACAGTCTCTGTTCTGTCAAATGTCCTCTTCGGTATGGTGACACAAAGTGAAAATGTTGTTCTAAAAAGAATGTAACTTTGGATGATACCCACTTTATTTGTCTAACTCTAAGTACTAAAGCCTCATGTTAGCTTTGTCTGAACTAAGGAATGCAATTTTGCACAAAAGAAGTAACATGGATTTTATCCCCCATGACTTGCTGTACATTGGAATCACATCTGGAAGAGGTCACTTCGCAGCCAGTATGGACAGGAGGAATTATTACAGCAAGCAAAAACTGTCTCTATGTACATATGGCCGTTTGAGTGTTATTTTATGACAGACTTGAAAAAAATGTGAACCTATCCAGCAAATCGTGAAGATTTCATGTTAACACTTAACTTAAGAATCTAACATGTTAAGCAAGCTGTTCGTTAAACTGACCTCTTGATTTCAACTACAATCGTTACTTTCAACTGTGTATTTTTGTCATTGAGGGGACCACTATGCACGTTTACATCTTCATACTGTGTGAGGCTAACATGTCTTTAGTTATACCTGTCATTATGGCAACATGCGTGTCCATGGAGATGGTCCCTGTCGCTAAATGTGCAGCAACACTCCTCACCTTCACCATGCCTTTTAATGTTGGCATTTCACGTGTTCTTCCACTGCTTTTTGACCTAAAGCTTACAGGTTTGCTGAAAACAGCATATGGGGATGCGATTTAGAAAATGATTGATTTGTGCTCACAGCTTATACTCGGCCCCTCCTGCTATACTGAAAACGGTGTTATCTCCCATTAAGCCGCTGTACAATCAAAGAAAGTTATTATCTAATCAGGAGAAACAGAGAATATACACACTGGAGTGAAGCTGATCTGTTTTCCCTTCCAATGGCCAAGTCAAATATTTAAAAGTGACTGCTGAAGAATAGGAACGGAGGCTACGGCTAAAGACAAGTACTGCAGCAGTTGTGTGTGTGTGTGTGTGTGTATGTTATTCAGCATTGTGTAAGGAGTGCAAAAGAGAAACCATGGAGGATGATTTTCAGGTTAGCATCTGGGTGTATGTGTATGTCAGCTTGTCGCGTGTGTGTCTATACTGTACTGTATATCAGCTTATACATCATCTGTCCATGTGTCTGTCTATGTGCGTGTGCCAATGTGTGTGTCACACTTGTCTGTCTGTCTGCCAGCGTGATAATGCTGAGCCCTCGTGAAGCCGCTTGCATCTCTGTTGTGGCTCCTTGTTCTTGGCCTACTTTGGAAGAGGTGAATTGAGGGCAACTCGAGTCTATGGGTAAGGGGATTAGGTCTCCAAACATGCTCCTCTCCAGTTTGGGATTTTACCCCGATGCCAGACACTTGAAGTCTGCCAGGGATTAAGATAAAGAGAGAAGTAAGAGCGGCGTGTATTGTGGTGCGTGTGGGGAGATGTTTTCAACAACAAAAAAAAAAGGAAGAGGAGGGGTGGGTGGGGGTTAATAAAAAAATAAGATGTATGGTGGTGATATGATCTAATACATCAATGTAGCATTTGTTGACCTATTTGAATGTGGCTCGTGCCACAATGTCGGTCAGTATGTTTTCAAGGGATAAGACACAATAATGCAGAAGCTGTTCTTTTAATTTCCTTTGTATTAATGGATGATCTCTACTTAATTCAGTGGTTTAATTAGGAAATGGCTCTGGTCTTTACTTAATATTATTAGTATCACAGTTTCCTGATTTAGGTAACAAAAGCAGAGACTTTGCATTGCACAAGGGCATCCCGTGTTAACAGGCGTCCTAAGAAGAATCATAGTCCACCTGACATGAAGACCAAGCTTACAAAGTAGGTATATTTGCCACTTTGTTCCACTGACTCAATTTTGAATCCTCCAGGAAAATAGATCATCTGCATAAAATGACATTTTTGTAAGTCAAAGGTTTGCTGAAATACTGTAGCATCTATAAGCAATCTCAAGCACAACAACAGGTGCAATCAAGAATGAATAAAGCCCCCGACTAACAGATATTTTGCACTGAGAACAAAGTGGCACGTCCCCTGAATTATTTATTAGATAGAATGATAAGAGCATCAGGTTGAGGTATTAGTGTGGCTTTCAGGAGTCTTGACAAGAGTCTGTCTTTCCCTTTGTCTTGACAGAGTAGGGGGGTTCCTCCACTCCTCCACCCCTCCACCCTGCGTCTGGAGGCTCTTCCTGGGTAAGAGGCTGCTGCTCCATCACGCTCCTCCAAGAAAGTGGGTCATGAGTCTGAGACTGTGGGATTACCGACCGTCAGGCAGGCGTGTGCCGGGCCGCCTCTTATCCGTAATGTTTAGACTCCTACACCCCCCCACCCTCAACCCCTCCCTTTAGTGGAAAAGAAAGGCAAAAAAAAACCCAACACACACATGCCCCCCACAACCCGCTTGTACACAAACATCCATCTTTAGCCATAAGCCTGTTAGACAATTCAGAACTGACTCCCAATGCACCATGGTCATCTCTGATGGCGTAATTGAGGAAAAAGTACATCATGTTGCAACTGCTGAACTTTTTAAGAACTTTACAACATGGTATTGTTACTAATTAAACAAATAGAAAAAACGGTTTGCATGTCACCCTGGGATGTCTGATTTGTACAGTGTTCCCAATAAAGTGCTTTATAATTTAACGAATCCCAACCAGCTCAGCAGTAATGACATCTAATAGCGACACCATGATAAATGCTAGCTTTTAAACAGCTGACCCCGTGATACTACTGGCAGGCTGGTTGTCTGGTATGCTCTGACGTGGAGTGTGATTAATCAGCAAATAAATTGCTAATAATAAATACATTCATTTTGCAACAAAATGATTACATCCATCATTCGAGGTCAGTGTTGCCTTGTGCAGTCGCTAATCAGTGTCCCTCTCTCTACTTTCCACCTGCTGAAAGAAAGCGATACATCAATGAGGGACTGTGGAGACTTTGAAAGGTGGATACAAAGTTAGAGTTGGGAAAAGAAAGATGGGGTAGTGGTATTTGGTGGATGTAAGAGAGGTTTAAAATTAAGTAAAGGACCAAAACAATAATTTGTTGTGTTTTGGAATTGGGGCTGTTTCATGCTGCAGAGAGGGAACTATAATTCATCATGCTCATCTCATTGTTTTGGTCCAGATTGGAGGTCTAGCTCACTCTGTGTCTGGGAGGGTTCATTAGAGTGGGGGGGGGGCAGACATTGCAATCAGAGTTCAATTATAAGCACTCACATGACCTCCTTAAAAATCCCAACACAACATTAAATTGAGCCATCAACTGATTAAGTATTTTTTGTCATACTAGCAGATTTTTGTTAGGCCTCATAAAGTTATGGACACATACATATACATAAATAAAAATATGTATCTACAAAATTACATTATTACATGATACCATACAGAAAGTTACAAAACAGTATTTTGTCAGGAATGTATTAAAATTGTTAATAAAGCGAATAGGATAGTCACGGTATAGGATAGTACTTACTGCTGACAACAACAGAGACTTTTCAAATTTGAAAAGCTAATTAACAAACTAACATTAATTCCCTACAGGTTTTCCAATGTCAAACACCCTGGTTTTGTCCATGCTGGCTCAGTGGTTATCACCAGTGTTACTAGTTACACCTGTGCTTTTCCAGCTATGACAAATCAAAATATCCACCATGAGACAGGTCTCCTAAGCTGTGGACTAATCACTGTTCATCTAATATGCTGTTAGAACATATTATGAACATTTCAGATATTAATATTATGATTAAAAGCACACCACCTGTCAGGATATCTAATGGTCCTGAACACAGTTCTTCTGTAAAATAAAAAAATATGGTTAAGACACAGATTGCAACATAATCAGCCTTAACTAGGATTTTAGAAATGTTTTGCTTATTTAAATTAGTGATATTTTACTGTTACATTTAATTAAAATTTTATTTCCTGAAGCCTGTTTTCAAAGACTTCTTCTCCACACTAGACAGGAATACAATTCTAGAGGGGAAATACTGAATACTTTTTTTCATTTTATTTATTGTCCTAAATGTAGTCAAATTTATATTTTGACTCTAAAAATAGTGGATTCTGGCAAATAACTCCCCCCAGGTTGCAAAAAAATAAATAAATTCCCAGAGAAAATACAGAGGACACAACCTCAGTGTCCTCAATGGTAACATCACCTAGCTGTTAGACAACTAGGTAGGTGTGTGGAAATATTAATTTGTGTTTGTGTTAGCTAGCCTTTTAAACAACAGTCAAAAAACTCCAAGATAAAAACTTACATTTTCCGGAATGAAGAAAATGCAGTTAGCACAGACATCAATAAATCAATAAAAATTAAGAATATTTCAGCAATTTTCATACATTTGATTCTGTTAAATGGTCTGCCACAAACCTTTGGCCATGGACAGCATCTTTGGCTACACGGATGCCTCTTTTTGAAAACCTGTCACTGTACAACAAACGAAAAATATCCTATCATGCCTTCCAAAGCTGATTAGGTCTCTATAACTTACTTTGACCCAGTCAATGGGTGTAATGCTCATATCACTGGTAAGCTCTTTAGAATTCTTTATTTTCTCTATTAAGTATTTCCACCAAAATATACCACCTGCAAACCAGATAGACCCCACAGCAGGCCAACATCTGTAATGACAAGCTAGGTCAAGCCTCAGCTCTGGCTGAAAGGTTTGAACTCTGACCTCCCAGGCATTATGGCTCTGGGGTGGCTCATCATTGCCCTAAAAAGCTGATATTTCCCACCCTAGACAAAGATGGGTAAAACACACCGTAACCGGTCAAGTCCCCAGACGGTGTGTCGGAACTGAGTAACAGCATCCCCCATATAAATGGATGGACAGTTGTTGGCCTGTATTGTCTGAGCATGAAACTAGGGACACATGTTGGGTGGTAAAAGTGTCAAGGCCTGACTGAAGGGCCATTGTATTGGTTTCCAGTGGTAGCAGTCAGGCTTTGTTCCCTGTGTTGTTCATCATTAGCATATCAATATTCAAAGGGGCTGATGCCGAGCAGAGGTGGCAGCCTTTTGAGCCTAGAGTAGACCCTCATGCTCAAATAATGAAACATGTATTCAACTCTTAAGGGCTAGCTGTTGAGTTAAGCATCTAATGATAGAAAGTGTGATGAATCATAACCGACCTGAAGGTGGAGCTAACTTTGAATCGCAGCTTAGAGCATTTGGGCATTTTTGTCCTTTTTCTTTAAATTTCCAAAGATCATTTCAAATGTCTTACAGTGCACATGAAACATGTTTGAGTCATTTCTCCCGTTCTCTTGGGTGAATAGCAAAGGGCTAAATGGTGTCACTCATTCTAACCCGCACCACCCCTCCAGCATACCTCCCCCTTCCTCGACTCAGGCCAGCTGACCCTAAGACTGGCAGGCCGGGGGACAGTTAGCCTTGTGTGCGTGTGCGTGTGCGTGCGTGCGTGCGTGCAGGGCAAAGCCACCACAGTGTCGGTTACTCTGAGGGCCAAGCAGAAAAGCGGTTGGGCAGTTTAGCCAGCTGCTGGGGGAGCGAGCCACGGCTGGCCTGGTCAGTGAAACCTTGCCAGATGGAGCCATTTCAAAACAATGAGAGCTGCTTGCTATGGTTGAAAACTAGAGGCTGGTTGCTCAGGGGACGCAGGGGGTGGGCCTTTATCTACAGTAAAAGACTGGTGGTTGGGTTTGCAATATCTAGAGATATTCTTTGGGTCAGAAACTTATTCCTGCAGAAAAGTTGGTTTCCTTAAGGTTTTCCAGTTGCAGTCTAATACCTTCGTTGACTTATCTCTCTAGCAGCGACTAATCCAGACCTATCTGAAAATTGATATACAACATCTAAATAATGTTAATACATTTTCTTTTGTCCTCTTTTGCACATTCACTGTCAAGGCTTGTTTTTCAGATTCAGATGTCATTCTCCTTCCATCTTTGACATCCACTTGCTAACTTTTTCTCTCTCTGTCTCTATCTCATTTTCCCTCTTTCTCTCTCTCTCTCTCTCTCTTCCTCTCTTCCTCTTTCTCCAGACAGCAACAGGCTGAGGTGTCCTGGGACTACTCCGCTTAGGAGTAACCAAGCCTGGGTAATGAGGCGTGTGATTGGTCCCCTCCCTCCTGAACAAGGCCAGTCTTTGGAGGACATGATTGATCATGACGGGAGCACAATGGCAGCCTGGTGTCAGAGGGGCGGTATGGGTGCACATGGACCCCCCGCGGTAATACTCGGTCACCCAACTCAGCTGTGCATAAGCAGTTGCACACACACACGACATGTATGCACATATATGTACACAATTCAGGACAGCACAGCACACAGAGGCCCTCGTAGACATGCGCAAGCATGTAAAATGACACGGACAAACAAAGCAAGACCATGTGCTCCAATATGTGCATGTAAAATGCATAAAAGCCAGCACATTGACAGTCAGTCAGACTACACAATTCAAAAGAATTCTGATAAAATCTGAGAAATCTCCCTTGAGAGATAGGCAGGAGACTATAGGAGCTTACTCTCAAAATGTTTAATTCTTCATGTATTTTTGTCTTTAAATTAAGGCCTTTAATGGTTAATATCTTCTAGAAACTGCTCATGGTTCATGTATTGCTAATTTAGCAAAAATGCTGCATTTGAAAGCAGTCCAATTTTGGACATTTTTTCAGTTAATGTTAACAATATCTATTTTGCAAATCACTGTCAAAACAAAATCCAAATTTGTATTTTTTTTAACTACATTATACATGGCTGTCAAAAGAATTTGGTTAAACATATTGTATAGAATGTTAAAATAAAAAATATAAAATATACAATTCAGTTATATATTGTTTTAAGTATTAGCAGTCCTTCGAGTGGGGATTTCTTTCTTAAAATGTAGCTTGGATCAGACTGTATAATAAAGGTTAACTCTAATGGCTCGTTTTTGTTTACACCTGCAAGAAAAAAAAAGCGGAGAAAAGGGCATGTCTTTGCTCCAATTGAAATAATTTTTTGTGCAAAAATACAAATATAAGCTAAGATCATTTTCTATTATACATGACGCACAACAGAGCTGAGTAAAGATTTGTATTCATAAAACTATTCCATTCTCTGTTCAAGTGCCCTCACTTGAAGGAAAACAGGTTTCATGTGCAGTATGCCGTTTGTTCTTTTGAAGTGATTTTTAAGGAACCGAGGCTTCTCTAATCCACAGTGCACTTGTGAGCCTGTTGAACCTGCTCATATTCAACGTCAGAAATCAAGTTCTAATAGGTGCAAAAGGCAGAGTCTTTATGGAGGACCATTAATGGCTGATTGCAGCTGCTTTCTCAAGTGGGACCCAGGTGTCTTTACCAATTTTCTGTGATGATGCTCTAGGTTTCACAGAGGACAAACAAAGCAAGATAAAAGCCTTGGCGTGTTTTAAGGGTTGGCTCATCATAATATTCATGCAAGAGAGGAGAGGACACCAGAAAACAAAATGTTTATAGAAAAAAGTGGCTATAGAAAATTGACGCTAACAGCATAGTCTTTTTTATTTGTTTTTTGTTCAGTGTATCCCTCAGATTCCCCATAAAACATGCAGTAACTTGGGATATAAGCAATTATTTTGTTATAGTATATCAAAAGAATAAATCTGAGGAAAATGATTCATAAATGATGCTTCATAGATTATTAATTCACTTTTTTAGCGTTATTTGAGATCCTAATTTGAAAGATCTTGTGCATAAGTCACTATGCGCATCTTCACCATGCATGTTGTTACAGTGGAATAGCAAAGACTCTCTTCTCACAGTGGATGAAAGGAAACGGAAAGCAGTCCTGTTGTTGTGCTTGTGGTCTAAGCTCCTTTGATGCTGCGTTGGCTTTAGGTTACTGTGTACAGCTCCTTCCAGATTTATTGGAACAGTTCTCCCTTAATCTGCACAAAGATCCACACTGACTAGTTGACCAGAGATTACTGCCCATGAAAACACAAAAACTTGCTTCCCATCCATGAAAACAAACATCCACTGGATATTGTTTTTTAAAATCACGTGAATGTAGTGAAATTGCTGGAAGGAGGGAGAGAGATAGGTGTAAGGTCAGTTGGGGTATAAAGAGAAGAGAAAAAAGATGGTTGATTTCTTTCCAAGTTTGAGAGGCTAATTGCCCTGAGTGGACTAATGAACAGCATAGGTCTAATTGGCTTACACCACTTGTGGGCTGGCGTGCTGGGCGAGTAAAATTGAATCAAAGCTGTAGGACTATGTCAGAGTAGTTTTGTGAGTTCTGGTGGTAATTGGCACAGCGTCAAAGGCAAGAGGCATGGCACTCAGCCAAATAGCCTCCCAGCTCTGCGCAAGCGCGTGCTGAAGTTTTACAGGAAACCATCAATTACTGAAATATTATTTAAGAATGAAAGAACGATGTTACTAATGAACTGCATTAAACTCTGTGCAGATTAAGATTCTTACTATTTTTTCCACTTACATTTTTAACCATAATTTCAGTGGTCATATTTCTCACTCTAGCTAGGCCTACTGAAAACTCTTTATCACAGTTTTCTTCTGAACGCATGTATTTTCATTTAAAACTAATATATGTCAATAATTGTAAACTAATTCCAGCAGTAAGGATGTGCACGTACTTCAGCATAGCCCAACCGTAACACCATCTAGGGCTAACACAACGGTATGTACGCTCAGTCCACTTGTAGCATTAATGCGTTGCTGTCTATTTTTAACCAAACAAAAAAGAGACGCAGCGATGGAAACGCATGACAACAATGTCCCGAGCGATGCCCAATTGCCCCATTGTGCGCCTTGAAAGGCAGACACGTGCACCACAACATAGATAAGGAGAAAGGGGGGGGGGCAAGTGTGTGTGTGTGAGAGAGAAAGAGAGAGAGAGAGAGAGAGAGAGAGAGAGCGCTTAAAGACAGCCACTGGGGATATAGGAGCAGCACACACGCCTCCAGCCTGTTTAGAGAAACTCCCCTTTCAGTACCCTGGACAGAGGCAGTGCTGACCGCCGCTTACTTTAGTTGAAGTAAAGTCGCAGGCTGCCGGGCTCACAGTCAGGTCAGCTGACGCTGCTAATGGTCAGACACTTTT
Organism: Maccullochella peelii; assembly: GCA_002120245.1. Taxonomy (NCBI): domain Eukaryota; kingdom Metazoa; phylum Chordata; class Actinopteri; order Centrarchiformes; family Percichthyidae; genus Maccullochella; species Maccullochella peelii. Next base: position 53,839 of record LKNJ01002155.1, on the reverse strand, counting down.
CCACTGCCACCCGCCCCTCGTCTCCACCTCATCTCGAGAGTATCAACACGGAATCAAAGAGCAACTTGATGAATATTCAAAGTTTCCGTTTTCGATGGCTGACGAAAGGAGAAAGGTCGACGGGCGTCCTTTTTAACGTTTTTCAGAAATCAAGCTGCCATCGAACAGAGCTCAACTCACTCTCGAGAGGATAAATCTCCAGGAAGTTGCGGGTTTGAATCTATCGTCCACACTCAGTAGCTTGTTAGGCTCCTTTTAATCACAGGCGTGCGTCTTTCGGCGCTGCTTTCCTCCGTTGGAACATCGGAGCATCTTCAAAATGTTGCTAGAACACCCGGGGTCAAGTTGTCAAAACACCGGAAACTTCTCCCGGTACAGTTCTGGCCAAGGTAAGAGCCTAATTTAATTACTGTCACTGAGCATATGCACTATAAGGTGGGTTTGGGGAAGGTACAGGCAGTACTGAGCTTTAATTGATATCCTGGGGTCCGTTAATGAGTTACAATTAGGCGTGAAATAGAGGATAATACAGCAAATCAGCAGGAATGAAGACGGGTCTTGTTTGGCTGACTGAACTCTGACAAGCGTGAAATGAACCTTGTTTTATTGTGAAACGCAACTACACTTTTATAAAAGGACACTGACTTTCAAATATTATTGTATGTTTGATAATTTGCGGTTTAGATGCTCCGAAACAGGACATAGACATTAAAAAGTGATGCACGGATTGGAACAGTCGCAGTTCTATTATTCACCAACCCCATGTTGTTGTGCACAGACTGTTCAGCGCTTCTTCTGCGTTGCGTGTGGGAGACGTTATGAATCTGTAATGAGCCTTTATTGTTGGGGAATCACACGAACAGATGTTATGCGCGTGCTGTCATTTCACACCGCCGCCTGCGGTTGTAACGGGAGCGCAGGGTGCAGGGAGCTGGACATGGAGAGACCACCGGACCCACTGTGGCGACAGCAGCCTCTCTGCGGCTGTATACGACAGACTGCCAGCAGGCGCGGAGCTGCTCCCACCCGCAGTCCACCGACACAAAATGCTCAACAGGTGTCACATTCCTGCCCTGACAGGTGGGACACCTGAGGTTGCGAGTGGAGGTCGGGATGGAGCCTGTAATAGTGATTCAACGCTTCCCGATAATGGCTAAATTATTGTTTGTAGAAATATTTTGTGGCATCCAAAGATGGGAGAATGCATGTTTGGTTAGTTTGGCCTGTTTCTGAATTAGCTTTTGTGTCTAAGGCAATGATCATTCACCACAACATTTTCACGTTATTTTAAGAAAAAAAAGGTGTGTGTGTGAAATTATGAAGATTAAAACTCCGAAAAAAACATCTTGAGGTTTCCAAAGGTCACCCAAATGATTTAAACCAAATATATAAATTCAAATTGACGCAAAAAAAACTCAAACGGAAAACGTGAGTTTATTCTATCCTTGCGACTTTCTCTAACCGACTTACCATTCCTCTGAGGGTCATTTTATCGCTTTGTTGTCACATTACCGTCGGGCTGTCCCCCTCAAAAGTGAGCGATCAATATGACATAAAAATTATTACAAAGCTGAAAAGTAAGAGGGGCACCCATGAACCCCGCACCTTTCTCCAAAACGTCTTTCATATACTTCTGGAATACAGGCAAATAGGACATTGATTTTAGATTCATCAGTGGCCCGGCGGCTGTGGCACTACCCGTGATTTCCCCAGGCGCTCTTTTGTGCCAAAGATCAGTGTCAATAAAATTCATTGGGGTGTTGGCCCGATCAACATGTTATTGAACAGCCAATCTCTCCCCTAAATAAACACTTGTCTTTGAGCACTCAACACACTAGTGGTGTGTGTGTGTGTGTGTGTGTGTGAGAGAGAGAGAGAGAGAGAGAGAGAGAGAGAGAGTATAAGATATGTAAAATCACTTACTGATCGGATACAAAACGTATGGGTGTACAATAAGAAAGTGTATTAAATTCATAAGAATGCATTGTTGTCCATTAATAATAATACTTATAATAATAATAATAATAATAATAATAATAATAATAATGATAATAACAACAAACTATAGGCTAAAATACTTGCAACAGAGTGATTATTTAATCATTTAAGAAAAAGAACTGCTGGGCCAATGATATTTTTATTTTTCTAATAAAGAATGGTCTATGCTCTGCTGGAAAAAAAAATTAATTGATTAAAAAGGCAGCTTAAGGCAAGAGTCTAAACAAGATTGCAGTGTTCCCTCGGGGTCCAATCTTTCCTTTATGCATGGCAGTACTGGAATCTGAATTAAAAATGGATTGCATTGCGAGAAACCACTTTGATCGATTTACATAATAAATCAACAACACAATGGTGTCCAGTTTTCTGGATGTTTTTTAGGCTGTAGGTCCAGTTTTTTTGTTTTTGTTTTTGTTGTCCTGAAGTGCTCATTTACAATTTTATTTCCAAGTCCAAATTCCAGGAGGGGATCATTAACATTTCATGTAAGAATATTCTGTCTAAACGCATGCCTTGTTGGGCTTCTAACTCTAAACAGTTAAGAGCATATTACGCCCTAATTCGGTAAAGCAATATTAAAACTGCTACCAAAAGCGGCCGGTATGCCTCAAAACTGTAATAGCATGAACACATCTTTTTTTTCCTTTAATGTATGAGCAGGTCAGGCAAAACGAAAAATATAGCCATCATATCGTTCACTGTAATGGGAATACTTAGAGAAATGAACTATCATAGGACGAAGTCTTTCAGAGTTGGAGTAAAGTGGGTTTTGATTTCAGTTTGGTAACCAAATTAAAAGAGGGCTTAAATCATCTTCGATCGTTTATCATGTTATTTGGAGAGTAACAGGCTACAATAGTGTAAGGCGTCTATGAGTAACGTTACCACCCAATACTGAAACTCTATTGGCTTTTCCTCTCACCGCCTGTGTATTCTTCTTCCGGGTAAGGTACTCTGTAGGTGATGTTAATCTATCTCCCTGTCGCCCGGGAAACGGCGCAGCGTAATCCTGCACAGGCTTCAACACAGTGAAGCATTGAAAGCAAACTCCACCTCACACTCGCGCGCTTGTGTTCGCATTTTGGGGCTCGTGCTACGCAAAATTGACAACACCTGCATTGTGTGTGAGTGTGGATAGAAGAAGCAAAGAAGACAGCAAACAGAGTTGCATTAATGTAAGCGTGAATCATGAGCAATGGATGGACGTGGTGAGCACAACTCTCCAAAAGAGGCACCAAATAACACGGAGATGCTCCTTGCTTTGCTGTCGCACAGTGAGGAGCTACGGAAAGGTAACCGCAAGCCACAATATTACCAATTTATTCGTTTTTGCACTGTTTATATTACACATATTTGTGTGTGTGGCATGTGATCATACACATATCATATACTTTAGCGTCTTAAATAGGCCTGTAAGTGTGGCTGTAGGGCTAATTGCAGTCTGTTGATGATGTTTTCCACTATGTTCAATAAGTCTGTACGCTATCATAACTGGTGTATAGATGATGGAAGCTACAGCTGTGCAGTCGTTGTTGAGACGGAGGACATGTGCTGCCTTTTCGTTGCTCCAGATCTCTGCAATGCAACTTTTACGCATCAGGCTTTAACCTTTGATTTATCTGCATGGTCGTTCAAATTTCGATATCATATTTTATATTTAGAGCACTGTTCTGGGGGGTAACTCAATTCCCCCATCGTTTATCTTTGGAAATTGGTTTTACGCATGTTTCTGTTTGACATAAACCTTTGTTGTAAAGATTCAGAAGGTTTTACTTGTTGAAGAACACAGTTTCAACCACATCTAAGACGTAGACTATATATAAAAAAGTGTGTTTTTTTTTTTGAATGAACTTGTATTTACTAAGGCACCGTCCATTTTGAACACTTAACGAGGAGGGTGTTGGAGTGGTGCACCGAACCTCACCTGCTCCATTGTGAATTTACGTAAGACATTTCGTTTGGGATTTGCAAGCATCTATTATTTTTAATATTCCAAGTGGGTCCCTACAAGGTGGGCAAATTGCTTGGACACCTTATTGGTTTGTACCGTGAGACTATAGGCCGCTGCTTTCTAGTTTTACAGAGCGCGTTGAATTAATGATGACCTGGATACACCTGTTCTGGACGAGGCTCCCACCTCACTTGTGCAGGGCTTCGCTGGTGATGCCAGAAGAAATGGTTCATTAATGTTTCACGAATTGTCCACAACAGAACAATAGGAATGCGATTCCTTGCACGGATGGAATATGAAGTGGTTGAGCCTCTTTTAATTAGTAATAAAGAGGCCTGATAACGCTTTACTTGGCATTTTAGTTGTCCTTATTTTTCTTTAGTTCTTTTGTGTCTGTTTTATATTAAAATGTATCAGAAAGCTGTTGTCTTAATCCGTCGGTGTTGTTGTTCCTTTGAGGGAACATTGTTAAGATACCTCAATTGGGGATTTTGTGATGTTACGTACTGTATGCCTATCTGTCTGAAACTGTCCTTGTGTAAATGTGGCTGATGCTTGTTAAAGATGATTACACGTGACAAAATAACCAGCACAACCACTATTCGACTAATGAGCGATTAACTCCCAAGATGCTGTAGTTTACACCTCATTTAAGGATTTGAAATACCTCTCATAATTGTTTTTTTCTTAAGAATTCTGCAAACTTCGGTCTGCACAATTAGATTTATGCTCAGAATGGCCTCCATCGGTTTCCATGTGGGCTTTTTTTCCCAGTATAACGTAAGCAGAATAAGTGTGCGAATGTCCATTTATATCATGAATGTTTAAACAGTAGTTTGGTTGTCTATTTATCCAGATATCCATATTTATTTCTAATAATTATATATAGGCTATAAATTAAGAACTTAGATTTTGAAATGTGTTATTTAATTATATATTCATCAGTGAGATATATAATCCTAAATACACTAGTGGTTTCAAGTGAAGCTTTACTTAAATGCAGGCGTTAAATGTATGAGAAAGCCACTCTCAGAGTCATGAAACCCTCCTTTCCACGCCAAGAACAAGGACTGCCTCCCAAATGTAAAATGTAAAATTAAATCATATATTTATTTAATATCTATATATTTCAGGCACGTGGTGATTGAGTTTGGACAATGGCCCAGTGCTTTTCTTTTCCTCGATCACATGAAACTAATACCGAATGTAAGAAATCTGTATATCCAAGTCCCTGCACAAACACTTGTGGGGACAAGTGTGAGTAATGTCAGGCGACTGACAGTGCATCATGTGGACTGTCGCTGTTATAAACCATCAGACATTCGTGCAGGACAGGACGGACTCATGCTTAGAGGAGGGAACACTCCCCTTGTATTTAATCATGCTTTATTATGTACATATAATGATGGGAAACACGCGACGCCATGTAGGTGCACGCTTCCATACACCACTGTCATTTCTTTATCAATTTCTTTCTTTATTGTTTGTTTGTGTTTATACTGTGCAATGCAATTATGTTTCTCTGGTATAGTGGCATTTTGCGCAGGCCTGCTACTGTACAAGGCTAATAATGTGTGTGCTTCATTTGCTTTGCCAACGGGCCCCTTTTCCAACAAAGATTTGTTGATTTATGCAATTATGGAAACGGTGGTGTAGCATTTGCATTGTTCTACTAGGGGTAATACATTTAATTGGGAATAATTGTGTATTAATTACATTCATATTATAAGTTGATTCCGGGATATGTGAAACAAAAAGAGTGATGATGATGATGTAGTGATGGTGAAGATAGAACTTTAGTCTTTTAGTGCTATTTTATTAAATGCAAGTCACTATAATTTGATCTCCTACTGAATATTGTGTATTGTTTTTTCTTTTAATTGTATAGACTGTTTCATAAAATTGTAAAAAAAAACAAAAAAAAAACTAAAGAGCAATCTTTTTAAAATACAAAAAAAAAAGAAAAGAAAAAATGGACAAAATAAGTGAGTTATTACGCATATTTCTACTTGGTTGGTGATCTTTATTTCAACTATAAATGTGTGATGTCTCCTTGAGAGTCTTGCACAATTAAAAGTGTGTTCAGGAACAGATAATTACTTTTAAGTATACGACACATATTAAGCACAATAAGCACATTCAGCTGTCATTCTGCGTTTCTGTGACGATTTTCCCCATGCAGTTTAACATATCTAATATACACTGAATTGACTAAGACGTTGTGTTGATTCCATCATGTCTCCTGCAGAAATCCCAGTGTGTGCAGGCTGCAATCAACACATCGTGGACCGCTTTATCCTCAAAGTGCTGGATCGCCACTGGCACAGCAAGTGCCTGAAATGCAGCGACTGCCAGGCACAACTGTCGGAGAAGTGCTTCAGCAGGGGCGACAGCGTCTACTGCAAAGAGGATTTCTTCAAGTGAGTAGCTTTCAAATATTTTTGACAATTTGTTTCGTTCTTTTTTTTTATTTTTTATGAAGAACATATCTGTTGCTTAAAATTATAATGATGTTAAAAAAGTTATTATGAATTGATGGCAACCGTCTAATTTCCCAAAAGGAGATTCGGGACCAAATGCTCAGCCTGTCAGCAGGGGATACCGCCCACGCAGGTGGTGAGGAGAGCTCAGGACTTCGTTTATCACCTGCACTGTTTTGCCTGCATCGTGTGCAAGAGGCAGCTGGCCACAGGTGACGAGTATTATCTGATGGAGGACAGCAGGCTGGTCTGTAAGGCCGACTACGAGACCGCCAAGCAGAGAGGTGAGGTGCAATTAAAATGACTGTCTCAACATTTCTATCAGCCTATTGGATTGATAATTGCAACACGACGCACCATTTTACAAATGATTGCGTCATTTTCTGTAAGTTATATGATGGGTTGTCTGTCGACTTGTTTTTAAGTACCCGCTTTGAGTTGTGCGTTTGACGTGACAATGAGGTCACCCATAAACTTTGACCCACCTGTGCTAATTGCATCGTTGCCCGCAACCCAATCGATGGCAAACTGCGTAAAGTGCAGGTCTGGAGGCTTACACTTGCACTTTGCGCTGGAAGGAATCAGCTTTCAATAACTCTTATTATTGTGCCGGAGATCGTGTGTGCCTAAAGAGAGAGAGAGAGAGTGGGTGGGTGTGTGTGTGTGTGTGTGTGTGTGTGTGGGTGGGTGCAGGCCTGTATGTGTGTGAGAGAGAGAAGATGGAACTCGTGTGGATGCACGTGTTAAAATAGTTTGTGTCATTATGTAAAAATGTAAAAGAAAATATATTATTATGTTTAATCATGTTATAGATCCAGCAATAATGATTTAAATATCTAAATGTTTTTAAATGAAAAATCCATTTGAGTTAAATGAGGAAGGCATGTTGTGGAGTGTTTTCTTGAAATTCTACATTTGCAGTAAATTCACAGTCTGTGTATTTTCCCACTTTTATTCATGTGTGTTAGGTAGTTAAAGTTATAGCAGCAATTCAGCCTGAACATAATGAGAGAATTTTCACTTGTGACTCCAAAACAGTTGTCCTTAAAGTAGCATTATTACAATTTAAACAGGCTGGGCTTTGAGAAAGAAGCTTAAGGAGAGGCGGACGAGTCAGACGCATAATAAAATCTCATTAACTAGAAAAACAAATAAGCCACACCACTTAAAATGCATCTGAACAATAATACTCTTGCTTCTGGTTTGTTAAATATTTAATCTATTTGCCCAAAAAATAACTTGTGTTACTATCCGTAATAATTGTTCAAAGCATGGACCTATTTAGTAGTTAATATCATTTCAGATTTTCCTCCAACACTGTTTATATGCCCAGGAACATTTTCATAATTATATCAACCGACACCACATTAACTTTAGAGAAAATCCCCACAGCCTCTGTTGCTGGTAGGGCAGACTGGGCATGGTCAAGTTTTATCTCCCCATCTGTTTGTTTGAATTTACGGCCCAACACCAAGTGTGGATTTATGCAGCAAGTTAACGCAAGTTTTCACTAAAAACACACACGTTTATTTTACTAATGAGAGGGCGCGATTACTTAGGCAGCATCCATTTGGATGATGGTTTTGTATTTTGCTGTGCTGGCCAACAGATGTGCAGTCATGATGCAATTATGCACAGGATGCCAGGTTTTGGTTTATAGGCAGAGGAGAATTTATCCTTTTATGTTAAATTACAAAGTTGTATATTATACAGGCTGTTTTATGTTTTATCAGTTGCTGTGAATGTGTGTTTCTATCACAGATTTTCATGTTACTGACACAAAATACATGCGCATAAAGAATTTGTCCCAGGGACTCACTATGGGAAGATCTCTCTTGTTGAAAGTAATATTTTTATGAATATTTTTTTGTATTATACTGTTAGAGACAGCAATGAATAGAAACACTGTACATGGACGTATAATAGCAGCCAGAGTGAAAATCCCTATTAGATTATTACTGTGTATATTTACTATGTTCATTCACTAATTTCTCTTATTTCTTGTTAATGTAACTATTTTTCTTGAGACCTCAGGCCTTTAACCTTAAAAAAAGAGACAACCTTGAGGTCCACCACAACATTTGCAGAATAACTGTCCAGCATTGGCTTACATTGTGTGTTGTCCATTCATTTTTCAGAAGCAGACTCGACTGCAAAAAGGCCACGAACAACCATCACTGCTAAGCAGCTGGAAACGCTGAAGAACGCTTACAATAACTCTCCCAAACCTGCCCGCCACGTCCGGGAGCAGTTATCATCAGAGACGGGCCTGGATATGCGGGTTGTGCAGGTAAAGTATATTATTATCCATTAAGGGCTATTCCATTAGTGTCCTGACTTCATTATCAAGGGACATTTGTGGCCAAACTGGCACAAGCCTACTGTACGAATAAGTGTGTGTGTTGGGGGGGAATTTACGGCTAGATGGAGTAAAATGAAGTCCACATGAAAGTCAGCATGGTTTAAGTGCAAGCTCGTTAACAATGCTAAGAGGGCCCCCCGCATATTGTCTGCTGCTGAGGAGCCTCACGCTTGTTGCTAGGTGGTGGTCATATATATTGTTTTATTTGCAAGGACAAAAGTAGAGATGGAAGCCACTAAAATGCTCCTCATTATTCAGTGAAAGGGAAGGGGTGAAGAGGGTTCACTTAGGGCGGAATATCATTATGGAGAATGTAAAACTGCTTTTTGTGCTTGTGACTGAAATGAATTAATTTTGTGTGTAAGATAAAAATTCATAAGAAATGGGGCATTTATTCATTTTGTATCAGATTTCATAGACGTTTGCGAGCAGTGAGGTTATAGGCAGTTTATTAAGTTTATGACTATATTGTGTACGTGTTTTCTAAAGTGCAAGTTCAAATTTATAGATCAGATCAAAAGTGGATATAGAAAATTTTGAATAATTTAAATCAGTGGCACGCTAACCTGTCTGCACCCTGGGGTGAGTACAACTTGTAGCTGTCGTGAAGTTAATTAAATGCGTGATAAATCTGGTGTAGGGGACACTGGTCCCAGGATTAGTAGTCAGTGTCACTGTTTCGGTCTCCCACTTGGACTCACAAAGGCGTGAAGCCGTGTCCAGACAGTCCTTGAACATTAATTTTCTTTTAATGCTTTAAAGCATAGTATGTGCATCAAGTAAGGAGCAGAGGACTTTGAATGTAGAGGACTTTGACTTGTGTATGAGAGGCATGATGACTAAAAAACATTGTGGGCTATTTGTATAGTTATGATCCTCAAGAATGAGAGGATTTTGTAAATTAGGCATATAAATGCTAATTAAATTGTGTTTGAAAGCATTTTATTTCATTTAGCTTCATCTGTCTCAAAGGTGTATTATACTCAGGCCTAATTTCTCTCATGTAAATTTCAGACATTGTGCTAAACGCTCAAATGTGTTTCTAATAAGTCACCCAAACCATTGCCAAATAAGACATCTCAATCTTTTACCCTCCAGGTTTGGTTTCAGAACAGGCGAGCTAAAGAGAAAAGACTGAAGAAAGACGCTGGTCGGCAGAGGTGGGGGCAGTACTTTCGTAACATGAAGAGGTCGCGAGGAAGCTCCAAATCCGACAAAGACAGCATCCAGGAGGAGGGCATGGACAGTGACGCCGAGGTGTCCTTTACAGGTAGAGTCAAGCACACGAAATGAATAGAGTCTTCATGAACGGAGGCTCTGTTCTATTCAAGTGTCCCAGTAAGCCATGACAGACAGGGAGCCAGCACGCATAATGCCAGGACCCTGAAACTGAAGCAGCTAAATGGAATTCAGCCATCATTCATTTTATTATTTACACCTCTGCTTTTCCTACTGTGACATGCCAAAATGACTGCCCTGTCAGTGAGTAAAACGCAGGTAGAACAAATAACAAATAAGGACTATATTTCATTTAGGTGTTTCATTCCCAGGACCCTTTTAAGAATGTGATAAAAGGCTATAAAATATTAATAGGAAATGAATAACCGAGAAAAAGATCATGTATCTGGTTACAACTAGATTATAGTGTGTTATAAACCATTTATTAAATGTTTATTTACTGCTTATAAATTCTAAAGGGGGAGGTGAAAATAAAGTGTTACAGAATAACCTCCTAAATTCCTTATTCAGAGAATCCATGTTCTAACAGGAAGCAAGAATTACAGAGACCAGGCTTTTAATAAGGGGGTTTGTAAATGATTTCATTCAATAAAAGAGTTACTGAAGAGCGGGAAAAGCTATCAAAGCTAGCGAGGCAAGTATGTTAGCTCAGTTGCTAACGGGACAATAAGTTCACACAGTTTATTTAAAAGATGAAAAGACGTGCAAATACGGTACAAATGTTTTTCATTGTGGAAAATTACAGATTTAGTAAATAACAGATATCTTCTTGTCCTGGTTGCACAGATGAACCACCCATGTCAGAGCTTGGCCTCACTAACGGCATCTACAGCAGCCTGAGTGAGTCCTCTCCAGCCATGGGAGGCCGCCAAGGGGGCAACAGCCACAGCTCCTTCCCCCTGGAGCACGGCGTCCTCCCACCTCAAGACCAGTTCCACGACATCCGCTCCAACAGCCCCTACGGCCTTCCTCAGTCGCCGGGGTCACTTCAGGCGCTACCCAGACACCAGCCTCTCATCTCCAGCTTGGTCTACCCCGACTCCGGCCTTTCTATCATGACCCAGGGCAGCGGGCCCGGGATCAACCCTCCCGTGAGGGTCTCCATGGGGGCCGCCAATGGCCCCAGCTCGGACCTCTCCACTGGCAGCAGCGGAGGATACCCAGACTTTCCTGCCAGTCCTGCCTCCTGGTTAGATGAAGTGGACCACGGGCAGTTTTGATTGGTCAACGCAAAGAAAGTTTTTCATTTGTTGCTTTGTTTGTTTTTCTGTGTCTTCTGTTGGATTTTAGGAATTAGTCACACAGGACAGTGATTGTGTAAAGGACTAGACCGCTGTCTTTGGATCTCACCAATATCTGATAAACAGGTCCATTCAATAGCTATGATCTGGATTAAAGGAAGGAGGAAAATGTCCTTCATTAAAATCACTTGTCCTAACAATTATCCTTCAGTAGTAAAACCGTATGTAAAGCAAGGAATCTGTCAAAAATGTTCAGTTTTCAGATGCCACTATAAGCTTTTCCAGAACAATGTAGAGACCACAGACAGAGACTCAGAAAGTTTAGACCATCGACCATTTGGATTTTCACCAACTCCCCCTCTTTATTCTCATCTCCTCCCAGTGCTCTTTGTTTTATACACTGTGTTCAGGTGCAGAATTCAGTTCAACGTTCAGAGTCTTTAAATGTCTGGTTGTTGCCAAATGTCTATATATATAAATATATATAATGGTTTATCATTGTGGAGACATTTATTTTTATACAAACCCCTTCTTGGACATGAATAAGAACCCAGATATGAGGACTTTGTACATTCTTAAACAGGAATATAGGCAAAAATGTAGATATGTCTTAATTGGTACCTAGGGGTCCAATTACTTCTATGCATTTGTGTGTTCTCAGATGTATCTCGTTCGTTTTGTTCTACCGAAAACAACCCCATGGAAGAACTGCTGTTAGCACCCGGGGTCTGATGTATATGTTTGTTTATGTGGAAAATGTTTTATGTCTTATTTATTCCTTCTGGTAATGATGACAATGATAATGATGATTTCTGATTAAATGACAGGACTTTAATAAATTTGTCACCAAAATCAAGATGGAGTTCTATCCTTTTTTGTTGGACTACAAAACTGTGCATCTGATAAGACAAAATGAGTCATGAGTGGTCTTAAAAATAATTGTGTAGTGTTTTGTATAATTTGAAAATTTCTTGTCAAAGCCAAGAAACATGAGCCGACAAACCAGGTCTTATCTTATATCTTACATGCAGCATCTATCCCATTTATCTTCCATATCTATAGTATACCACAGCACTGATTGTGAAACCAGAGCAAGCGCTCAGTTCTGCCTGTGTCTGCAAATTGATTGTCTGGCTAACTACCAACACTGTATCAGGGGTTCAACAGCTCTTTAGTGGAGAAATTTGATGCAGACGGAGAGTCAACTCATCAATTCAGAGATTACTGGGTCTTGTTTGCCCAAATGCCCCTATGGGAAAGGAATCTCCAATCCATTAGCTGAGAAGGGATCAAGTGCCCCTTGTGAATTTCCTCATTTGTTTAGTTATTCAAAGTCAGGTTCAATTAAGTAGATTAAACAGTATATGTGTAGGTGGGTGCGTGCATGTGAGTGTATGCGTGTGCAATTGCTTGTTTATGTATTTGCTTCTATAGTGGCTTGTGATACGTGTGTGTGTGTGTGTGCAAACACCGCTGCATGAAGTTTTTCTGCTGTCTCTTAAATCGTTTGTCACATTTTAAACCTTCTGCTTTCTTTAACGTTTATTTATTTATTTATTCTGTAATGTGTGGATTGTTTCCAAAGCCACTTAACTGTTAACCAAAGTCTATTTTTGAGACTCCATATTTAAATTTCAACTGAATCGTCCTAAATATGTAGATCAAATTTGTTTATTTTGGACAACCAGAAGTGGAATGTTTTATTTTTTACTCAAGTACTGTACATAAGTGCACTTTTGAAGTACTCTACTTTCAGTGAGTATTTCAGTTTTATGCTACTATATGCATTACATTCACTGCATTTCCCAGGAAAATATTGTATTTTTTACTTCACTGCATTTATCTGACAGGATTAGTTTTACATTTCTTTGAAGTTTACGATTTTACATACAAAACAATTAATTATTATGCTGCTTACATATCAATGCATGAACTATTATAATCTAACACTCTGAAGGGGAAATTTTGCATTATGAGAATTTTTACTTTTGATACATTATTTTAAGTATATTTGCTGAATTTGAGTATTTTTACACTGTGGTTTTGCTACTTTTACTTACATAAAGGATCTGGGTATTTTTTCCACCACTTAAAATAACAATATTCTAGTCACCCATGTCAAATTAATTATGCTACACTTCATTCATGCACAGATTTTTATTTTGTGAACAAAATAATTGATGTTTTAGAACAAAGCATTCATAGTTAATACTGTTGCGTGCTTATTGTGTTTCTATATGCATGAATTTCTGTCTGCATGATTGTGCAGCTTTCTGTGTGTGCATGTGCAGATCTGTAAGTATGACACGCATGAAGGTGATAGCCAGCTGTCCCCAAACCTTTTGTTTTAGAGTGCAACCTCCGACTTCCTCTGCCCCGCTCTGCTCCTCAGGTTCCCAGAACAAGAAAAGGAACACCAGACAGGATATTCAGCTGAATCCTTCCAGCTGAGTGGCAGGTATCACTGTTGCCTCTCAAAAGCGACAGGTGTGTAACTTGACCCAAAGAGTGTTTGGCAAAGACAGAAAGGCGGTGAGAGTGAAGTGTGAAAGGCTGTCTTAATCTCCTAGCTACCCGCCTTGGTCAGTTTACTAGGCTGTTTGTTTTTGGGGTTAGACAGGCTGATTTGTCCCAGAGCAAACAGGAAGTACTTTGCCAGCGGTTTACCAGAGTCTAGCAAAAGCCCACCTGTTCTAAAGCTAGATGCACAACTTTTAAGAAGCCTTAGAATTTGTTGACTGCATGGAATTTTTACAAATGCTACACAGTGGACAAATTATTTCTCAGCGAGTGATCACACTTGCCTTCACCTTTAATAGCTCTGTCATACAGCAGGTGTGAGATTTTGGTGACCCATGGGATGAACTCTTCCAAGCAAATAACTGGGATTATCCCACCCCACTCTTTCAGATTGAGTTGGAAATCCACCATTTTCCTCCGAGTAAAGAATTAGATTAAGTTGGGTATGCAATTTGTCAGATGGGTTGTATGAGACTGGCCAAAGGTGAGAAAAGGAGTTTTCAGTGAGGTGTTAGTGTCAATAAAACAGATGTAGTAGGTAGCTTCACAATAATTAAGTAAATGGTGGGAAAATTATGTGAGAGAAAAAAATAAATAGAGGCTGAGGCATGACAGTTAATTGAAACGCATTCTTTGGCAGACAAAGGCTGGCTATATTAACCCTCCTTCCTGTTGATGGAGCGTAAAGCTGCTGAAGATGAGGATGCTGAGAGATGCAAGATACAACGGTATCAGTTATCTTGTATCTAATACAATGGCATGTGCTAAAGGTAACTGAAAGCTACTACATGTGCAGGGAAAGAAAAAAGCTTTGAGAAAGAAAGAAAAAATAAAACAAAGTGCTGTTAACAAAAACTGTGCCTGGTTGTGGACCTGATTAGTGTTGTTTTAAATTAAAAGCCAGTTGAGGGTCTAATGCTTTCTGGCATGATTTCTATGAGGAGCACAGCAGTTTTGAGTTTTGAGATACTGAGAATTAACGTTTTGACATCCCAACATTAGAATCTAATAATAGCTCCCATTGTAGTCTGGCTGGGAAATATCAGAAAGCTGGGATAAACAGAGGTAGGATTCTTCAAAAAGTCCACACAGATAAAAAATCTTTTAATTAATTCAATCTACATCTGATCTTCTAAGGTGTTATCTGTTTGCAATGACATAACCTCAGTTTCAGCAGGAAACAGGATGAATATTTTTGTTTTTGGTAAATTTATTTATCAATGAAGTTGTGAAGCACGTAACAATTGCATTACAGCGAGTAAAATGGTATTTGTTCATATCACAACAATCTACTGTTATGTTCATATTGATTACATTGAGATTTCCAATCCTAAACTATTAAAAACAATTTACAGAGCAACATTTACAAAATTCACATTTACACAGTGCAGTGTGTCATTACAAGCTTGGGTGCTTTTACTTACACCAAATTAAGTTGATCTTAATGTTCTGTTGATATTTTTATATGCAACTCCTGGTCCACTGTTGTTGGCAGCTTACACAAGGATGAAGAAGACAATTTTTGTCCTGGCCCTTTCTCTTTCTATTCCCCAACTCCAAAAATGATCGTCTTTTGTAGCTGCATCTCTACTCTACTCTTTGGAGGTACGTTGATTTTTTTTCCATGTACCATGATGTGTCCTCATTGTTTGCTGAAATGTTAGTGCCTTTAATATGCACACAAATAAGAAGACAGGCTAATTAAATAATTTATACTTTGTATTTTATAATTTTGAGCTTCACATCCTCTCATATACTATGGTACATAAAGAGAAATAACCCCACTAACACATTGGCAACGCCCCTGATGAAAACAAGACTTGGTGCTCACTGAAACAAGATTGTGATTGGATTAGCAATAAAATCTACCATGCAATTTCAGAGATAGACTGTTTTATTTAAAACATTTAATCTCTAAATGCTTTCAGAAGATGTGGATAATTCAATATTCATTCTTTATCCATATAAACTCATAACTTAGCAAAGATAAGACCTCTACTTAAATGTACAATATATTTTAGGATGAAATAAGATGTACTAGTAGTATATTTTTAGTTGAGATTGTATTTTAAAAAAACATTATTGTATTTAAAGAGTACTGTGAGATTTTAAAGTGTGTCGTCTTTGGGTGTAACAGGAGTATATTTATGGCATTTAAATTGAGTACAGTAATGATGATTTCTTTTTTTCAGTTTCTAAATTACAACACAAAAATAAAAATATAATCCCCACAAAGTCACCAGTACTGTATACACTACAGAGGTGTAAATCATGAAATATACTGTACATTTATATTCCAGTGGCTGTTAAGGTTGGCTATTGCTTTGCAGCTACTGTTAAACTGTTGCTTTTGACTGTCCTTTCTGTAAAGGACTCTAAGCCTGGCGTTATGCCTGTTGTCTCTCATACACGCGCGCATACACACATACACACATACACACACACACACACACACACACACACACACAAGTCCCCCAGCCCCGTGTCAGATGGTGCTGAGTAAATCAGGTCTGACAATAACACCTCCCTTGGGTCCCACACATCACAGCCACAATTCAGGCCTAATGGAGCAGCAACGGAGGGGAGGCCGCTTGGTGCATGCATGTGTGTGTGTGTGTGTGTGTGCGTGTGTGTGTGTGTCTGCAAATGTATGCATGCATGCATGGAAGCAGCAGCGTGCTCTTTTTCATTTTGGGACCTCTGGAGGAGGGGAGGGATGAAGGGAT
>LKNJ01002155.1:0-37296 GCA_002120245.1 Maccullochella peelii | reverse complement strand
TACAGATATCAATCAATTAAGCGTGTTAATGAATAAGATCCTGCAGTGGTTAGGGCTTTGTGGTTGTATAGAGGCAGAGATGGGAAAGGAAAAGGTGGTGGGATGTGTAAAACCAAGTGGGGAGGAAGATTAGTGGTGCATCAGTATAAGATATGATTTGGGTTTTTGTTTTTTTTAAGAAATTATCAGAAAACACTTAAATTTCCATGCATGCAACATATTTAATATAGATAAATGAATGGGTTTTCTTTAAATAAACCTATTTCAAAATATCAACGCAAAAAAAGTTAAGCATAAAAGAAGCAATAAAAGAAGAAAAAGAAAATACTAAACGGAGGGTCTCCATGATGGTGCACACACAGAGGCAAACAAACTGCAAACACAGCACTGACCAACAGGATACTTTTGTTTATGCTGTAGATTAATGGCAGCAGCGGCAGCATTAAAGCAGTCTAACTAATCAACATGGTCATTAGCGTGTGTTTTTACTGACAACTTTAATCAAATCTATCACGGCTCCACCTCTCCATTACCCGCCGGCTGCATAATTATCTCTTCATTTCATTCTCAGACGGGAATGCAATATCTGGTAATCTGTCTGCAATGGTTGACTGAAATGCATTCAGGATCATTTATATTAGAAATGTATTGGCTAATGTATCAATCAGTGCTTCTTCTCACTGCTGGCATTTAGATGTTTGTCATTTTTTATGCAATCTTCAGAGCACTTTATACAGGCATAAACCCAGGAGAGTGTACACGAGAAACATACTGATTTTGTTTTAGATGGCATGTTTGTTCAAGTGTCATCATTAACTACTGTAGCTGTATGTGAACCCGGTGATATTTACCAAATTGCATGAAAAATTGAATGATATTTTTTATTATCCAGTCTTTTTTTATCATCAATGACAGTGTGGAGTGGAAATGTAAAAAATAATAAGACATTTCACAAGTTATCAGAGCCCAAAGTGATTTCTAATGATGAATTTGTTTACTTATTCAGCATTCAAAAAATGTAATGATAGAAAAGTAACCAGCTGTTTTGCTATATGACTAAAACAAATGATTATGAAATCCCGATTTAATTAATTTGCCATGGATCAACTGAATAATTGAGTAATCATTTCAGCATTAATTGTTTTTTTTATGGGTAATAAATCTTCCATCTACAATTGTGTTGGTTTATTGCAAACACATTCCCTGGTAGAATATAACAGCAATGATTTAGCAAGTTGCTGTGGACAACCTGTGTTTGTACAGGATATCTTATGAAACATTTTAAAAACTGATTCTTTAACCATATTTCTGCTGGATTTTGCCTTCTTATTACTGTTGTCAGGATTCATCACAACACGTGTTTATGTTTGCCTCACCGAGGGATAATCACCCTTTTTCTCATTAGGAGCCTTGGCTCTGCAAAGGGCCATCTCGGGGCCTTTTGGCATCTATGAGGTGTTAACAGCTCCCCACGGGAGGCTGTCTGGCTCTCACATAACCCTCGACCTCCCCACCCACGAACGCAACACTCACCAAACCACTCAGACTCACAGATGGTCGCTATACCAGCAGCCATCACGCTTTTCAATTATCGCTATGCCTGGGAAAGGCCATTGCTCAGCTGTCAGCGCTCAGTGACACAGGGGATAGGGGAGGAGCCAGGGAGGGATGGAAGGCAGAGAATTCCGGCATCCAGAACTTGGAATACCCAAAGAACAGACTCTAGTATTAAAGGCAACACTCACATGAGCATTGCTACCAACACAAATCAAGCAATACACTGCATAAAAGCAAAGCAGCTGTAACACGTCTGCGGTGACCATCAAAAAGGGTCTTCCTGGTACAGAGTCTGCTCTGATCTCTGGCTGAAGGAGGCAATACATCACTTAGTATAATTGTTGTTTCTGAAGCCAAATGAAAGGAGACGGTTGCTGAAGCACATGCAGCCTAATTGTGTTGCCTGCATGAAATGGAGATAGGGGAAGAGAGACAAGGAGGCCAAGTCCTGCATGTTTGCTTGTTAGTGTTTTAATTTGAATATTGCCTCATAATGGGGAGAGGGAAAAGACGGCAGGATATTGAGGATCTTGAGTGTTGTTTCCCGTTGGCTGTTTTCAGACAAAAATCTGTGCATTCAGATGTATTATAGTAGTTCCCTGTTTGGGGAACAATTGTTATTGTTGTGACTTTGTATTGTGATTGATGACAGGCTTTTTAATGAGCGCCTTCCTACTGGATCTTAATATGTACCACTTGACCATATATACCTTTCCATACCTTTAATCTAGCAACCTATCATTGGCCATCAACAAACAAGCAATATTGGTTTTCTATCTGAGGTTAATTTATTCTAATGATTTCATCAAATCTACTGGAACTGAATCTCTTAGTAGGTTCTAGTCTGCCTCTGTGGTGGGTGTCTGATCAAGGAGTTCACCTGATGGGCGTAGTGTAGAGCCAGTCAGAGTCGAACACAGTGTCTGGCAAGAAGCCGGCACATCCTTTGTGTGTACCATCTACAACTTATGGGCAACAGCTATTCAGAGCCTTTCTAATAAGGCATTGGAGAAAACAGAAGTCATGACTGGAAACTTATCAGAAATGTCTTTGAACAGTTACTGAGCAGTAAAAGATGCATCAATATTTTATCTATAGCTTCTACAATTTACTCATCTTACTATTTTTGTTCACTAAATCTGAATAAATGTTCTCATCAAATAAACGGTATGGCATTTTGTAAAATATGTTAATTTGCTTTCTTGCTGAGAGCTGGATGAGAAGATTGATACCAATCTTAGGTCAGTCTGCTGGATATGAAACTAACAGCTAAGAGATGTTTAACTTAGCTTAAACAACAGCTAGCCTGGCTCTGTCCAAAGGTAAAAAATAAATTAAAAATCAGCATACCAGCACCTCTAAAGCTCACTGTGTGTAAAAATGCACCCAAAAATTCACCCAGCAAAAAATAGTCCAGCACATATTCCGTTGTAAAACCACAACTTGTCTCTTTTAGACTTTACTGATCCGCTGCTGGCTGTAGCTTCGTATTTAATGAACAAACATGAGAGTTGCATGGATCTTCTCATCTATCTCTCCGCAACAAAGCAAATAAGCATATTTTCCAAATTGTCAAAGTATTCCTCCATTAAAAAGTGTTAATAATGAAGATATGTTAAATTAGCAATAATGACTCCAGGTGATGCTATAGGCTACCTTGAGAAACTGGTGGTCTGATTTTTGGCACACACCAGGCTGCTCAAGTTCCCATATGACACAGTATATCAGCCCATATTGTGTATAATTTGATTAATGTTATTACAGTTTACAGTTGTAGAGTAAATCAAGTGCATGTGTCACGACAGCTGCATCAGTTGTTTTTGCCCCTCTGCCTCCAGCCACTTCTCACATCCCCCTGACCCATACCTCTCTGAGGAACTTTCCAGACCTGCCA
The DNA here is from genome assembly GCA_002120245.1 of Maccullochella peelii. NCBI lineage: Eukaryota > Metazoa > Chordata > Actinopteri > Centrarchiformes > Percichthyidae > Maccullochella > Maccullochella peelii. The sequence continues at coordinate 33,845 of LKNJ01002155.1, read as the reverse complement.
TTCTCCACCTGTCCACCAGATGTCCTCGCACCTGATTCCCACCTCCACCTGCTCACCTGTTCTCACTCCCAAATCACCCCCACCCGCTGACACACCTGCCTCTCATTATCTCACCAGTCCTTCCGTGTGTGTAACCAGCTCACCAGCCATTTCCTTTTGCGCATTTGTGTTTCAGCCATCTGTACCTGTTCCTGTTCTCCTGTTCCTGATTTTTTTGCCTGTTCATATGTTGCCTTACAGCCTGTTAATTTGAACATTTGAAATTCCTTTTTCTTCTACCTGTTCTCAGTGTCTGCGTTTGAGTTGTCAGTCCTATTGCCTCATACACACATCCTTGACAGCATGTTTACTGACATCTTCCATATTAAAATGTCTTTTTTTTTTTTAAATAATTTTTTTTTACATTTTCCAACTGTATCCACAATTTAGGGCTCAGTTTATCCCTCCCTTGTCCTCCCTGCTTTTCCCTGTTGGGTGCTGCATCTGGTGGGCAACAGGTAATCAATGAGGCCAGAAACATGTGTCAGGAGCCTGGTCTTCTCTCATTAGGCCTAACAAAATAGGGAAGACATCCGTCACATGATAAAGCATCAACTGGACCACAGTTTAGCAGTGCCACTATACAGGTCAAGGTTTATGGATTTATCTGCCAAAACAGCCACATTTTGTGGTGGTTTTTAACTGTTTTTAGATGGCTAGTGAGTTGCTTTTTTGTGATCATGTGCATTTGCAGTATGATTTTGTTTAACTTTCCACTTCATGTCTAATTAATTAGTTAGGATATATAGTTGTACACAGAGCATAGTTTTATTTTGAATGAAATGCTGGTATTATATGTTGTGATGGTGTAATTTTAGGTCTTATAATTTTTCTAAATTTTCTGAGATATGAGCATGTTGGAACCGTCTGAAAAATAGCACGTCTGTAAATTCATTCATTGTACCCATCCTGAACATGAGTGCCTGGGTTTCTATTTCACTGTGTTTCCAGCCATGCTATTTGCCTTTCCCAGAGAGAAGAAGTAATCCCGCTTCTGCCCGAGGGCCCCCCAAGGTCGCCACCATCAGTCGCCAACACTCAATCCAGGTTGGAACATTTGTTCCAGCCCCTCTCTCCCAGAATCCCTGGCTGTTGTTTTCTTTCCTTTTTTTTTTTTTCATAATTCATGTCAAAGGATCTCTGGAGAGATGAGTGAGGGTGGTGTGTGTTGGGGTAGGGGGGGGTGGAGAGGACAAGTGGGTGGAGAGGGCATACACTTAATCCCTGGGTCAAGATGTATTTATTGAAGATTAATAACCGAGCAGCAATCTCATCATGCTCTCGATGATTTTATAATTTGGTTTCTGGGGGTTAGGGAGGGTGGGGAGAGATCAGGGATGAAAGCAAGAGGGAGACACTCAACTATTGTTAACACAGGAGCAGAATACACTACAGTGCAAGACTTTCATGTTGTGATTTTAAGCTTAGATATTGTATGTGTGTCTTTAAAGGGGGCAACTTGGGGTGTATACAGACAAACACATGTATATGCATTTATATAGAGCTCATCTCTTCTCACTGTAGTCTTTTGTTTCAACAGCACTGAAAGGAATCTCTCCCAAAGTCTATTTAAACCAAAGCAACTTCCCATTTGACATGTTATAACCAAACCTTAATGGTGTACAGTATTGTTTGCTCTCACCTTCTGTCCAGTGTTTGTGGTGTTACGTTCACCAACTTCACAGGTTGTGGATTTAACACTGTATTTATTCCACCCACACAGCCACCCTTTTTTTTTGGTCTTTTTTTTTATATAACACGGATTACAAAAGCTATACTGTAAATCCCAGCTGACCGCAAATAACCATAAATGTCTTAATCTGGAACCACCTAGTGTTGTGGGGTGGATCTATGGGGGTAGATTCATATTGATATACAGTGTTTCTTGCCAGTGTAAAAAAAGGGTTAAATTTGACCAAAAATAAGAATATAAATTTTATGAAAATGTAACTTTAAATGTAGATTGTTTGTATCCTTTCTTTCAAGAAAACAATAAGAATCAATAAGAATATTACGGCATACATCCGTAAAGTGATACAGCTGTCTAACTCTATAGTGGAACAAGATATTTGTCCATATGAAACTGTTTCTCTAGATATTGCATATGTAGAGTGGCAGCATCCATCTCATTCAGTTAATGGATTTGTTGCACACTTGGACCAAAGACCACGAGAGAGGGAGAGCTAGAGAGGTTGAGGAAGAGACACCTTTTGTCACCAAGCAACAGGGGAAAAAATGGTAAAAAGATAAATTTCAGCTCAGGGTAAAGGATCAAAGTTCAAGGTGCAGTCTCTCGTCCAAATTTATTTATACCCCTAATAATAATGAGTGGATTGAATAGATTGTTTGTCCCTGACCTTGGTGATCAGGCAAACCTTATGCCACTATATCAAAGCAGACAGGCAGACATGTCTGTGGGGTGTGACGGCTGCCACAGTCGGCCTAGAGAAACGGAAGGAGGGAAGGACGGAGGGAAGGAAGGAAGGAGAGTTGGAGGGAGGGAGGGAGGTATGTAGAGCAGAAGTGATGGGAGGTGAAGGGGCACCATGTTTGCATTTTGTATGGAATGAGGAGCCGGCTGAAGGATGTGTGAAGGACACTAAGGAAGAGCAAATGTGCACTGCGTTTTCATTTTTGCATGTGTGTGTATTTGTGTACCTGTGCATGTTGATGTGCATGAATGTGTATGTGTGTATTTGATGGTTTTAAAAGACAGAGAAAACGGAGGCCTGGAAATTCTTAAATATTGACGACACTGTATTTTTACTGGTCTGTGTGTCAACTAATTGCCATTAACTTTATGTCAGACATGTATAAAGAAAATACTAGTGTTAGTATCATATCCTATGAAAAATTATAGCCCTATTTTTTGTTACAATACTAAAAATTTGAATTGGATCTAATAACCAAAACAACAACAGCGATATTGTGTCCTGAAGTATTTGGTTTTTGGTTAATTTTGGGGGTTTCACATTAGGCAAAATTATTTTGGTCAGAATTAGGGTACATTTTTATTGGTTAATAATAAGGTATATCACCCTTACCTTAACCAACATAACTTATGCAGTATTGATTTGGTCATGGTTCGGTGTAAAAGCTTTTTGTGTATATCAGATGAAAAAGAATGTTTCCTTTTTGCACAAATAAGTACAAATATCCACTGAGATCAGGCTCTTACTGTATATTGTCCCACAGCATACAGCCTCCCACAGTCATCATGAGACGAGGAACTCAGCACATCCCTCCTGAGACGAGACCATCACTTGAGTCTCTGAGCATTAGCCATCAAAGGGCCATCTCCGGCTACATTAAATGTATTTAGATCTTACAAAGTGCTCTCCATTGAATCCATCACTTCTTTCAATGACTCAAAAAGCAAAAAAAAAAAGGAGGAGGAGGAGGAGGGGGGTGGCGAACAGGAGAAAAGGGAGCTCTGGGATTTACGGTGACAAAATGCAGGGGTCAGGCAGGGTGTGTAGCAGCGGTATTGATCAGTGAGGCAAGCAGCGCACACGTGGCCCGAACCCTGACCCTTAAATAGCGAATGAATCTCAATCCAATAGACTGGAGTGTCTGGTACAGCTTACACACACAGGGAGACACATAAAAACACACACACCACACAAATATATATGTACAAATACACTCGCGGTCTTGCTGCCATTCCTACTAAACAGCACACCGCCCCCAGCAACCGGGATCAATATCAGTAGAGCATGATTTCCGCATTATAGATTGGCAGTTCCTTAATAAAAGAAAAGGTGTGCTTCTGTGTATGAGCATTGATGTTTACATGCGTGTGCAGTGTGTGTAAAATGTATTCTTGTTTATATAGAGAGAGAAAGGATATACAAGATACTGAAAGGAAATAGAGTTTCCAATTGAAGCAGGTTTCAGCAGCTACAGTCATATTACAAGGGTTTTTTGACCCTTCAAGAAGGTATTCTCAAATACATAAGAAAATCCAGAAAGGACACATGGGCACAACCTTTTGTTAAATGTGCAAATGCTGATTTGGTCTGTATTTTTCAGTACACAAAAGGAAAGACAGACTGTTCTCACAATCCTTAAACAGCTCAGTGTATCCCCCCTTGAACAGTGGGCTGCTTCACACACATGAATGGAAACATAAAGGTAGTGGGGGGGAAAGGTTAATGGGTTAAAAATAATGCAGGAAAAGATGGAATAATCAGTCAATCTCAACCTCTAATTACACTAATTGAATGAAAGCCACACAAGGACATATATATGAGAATTATGGAATAAGCAGGGCAGCATGAAGAGATATTAACAAGCACCCACAAGGACATGCAGAGTGATGAAAACACACTGAAGAGATGCATTCACACATTTATGGATTTAATTGAATTGTAGGTGTTGATCATGAGAATTCCTAATATGTATTCATTGGAAAAAGTTGTATTCATGAAGTCAACAGAGAGACTGATTAAGAAAATAAATTATACATTTGGTTTTGTGCTTTTGTGCTATCTAATGATAGATGGATTACATTTATTTAAAAGTGTTTATTATTATTTATGTATTTATTAAAAAAACGCTTATGCTTTTATTTGGTCTGACATAATTATGGCCACTTTCATACAGATTTTTGTACAGCATGCTTTCATTTTCTATTTGGTATTTTAGCACCACATCATTATGCAGCATCTTTGTTTTGCTGTGACATACAGTACATGTCATATATAAAAAAACTAATATAATATGGTCTATGAAATCTTTATGAAAGAATGTAAAACAAAACATAACAAAATTATGCTATTTTAGAATTTGTGTGATTGTATGGGATTCCCAGTATATGGAAGTGCTGTTTTTAAATACCATAATAAAACTTGCTTAAAAAACAAAGCACATTTGTAATCTCCATTTATGTTTCTCATGAGATTTATCGAAGTTGAGCTCAGCCTCTGTTTTACATTACTTAGAATATTAGAAATTATTGGAATTTGACCTTTTCAATTCAGTCCCATATGTAGATTGCCTACCTACATAAGTGCATGGTAAAATCTCCAAACAAAAAACTGCTTGGATTATTCTAATGTCAATGAAAGGCTCTCCTCTTTATTTAATGCCTCTGCCCACTTTGCATTTACTGTGATCCTGACGCTGACACACACTCACCCTCGACCCTACACAGTACGCACAGGCTTGACACAAACATAAGGCTTTACTAATAATCACTTCTTCTATCTTCTTAACCCCCAACCGCATACACGTGCCCACACACACACACACACACACACACACACACATATATACCTCCCGCTCGCCAACAAACAGAAAACCCTTTTACGTAATGAAATTACATCGAGTCATATGTTACATCGTCGACTAGAGTTATGGGTACATTTTACATAAAATTCACATCGGGCGCATTGTCCAGGATGCATGTGTGCATACGGATTTACATTTTAGAGGGTATTAAAGATATGAGCGTGGATGCAGTAAAATAGGAAGGGGAAAAAAAATGAAAAAGCGGCCCAATTTCCTGTTCTATCATTTCAAATCCTGGTAGCCATAAATAACATGAACACACACCCACTTTCTCTTTCGATCACTATACACACACACACACTTGCACAGAAAAAAAAAAATCAAAAGACACATCTGTGCAAAAGGTAATTTTCTCATACTTTCTTTTTTACAGGAGGTACAAAAACATATTTGTGAACCGAACTATTTGCAACAAAAAACGTGTTATTTTGTTTATTTATGCACTGATGTTGCCAGGATCTAATCACTGCTAAAGATAAGGAAAACATTTTCATTTTGATGTCACCAACTGGAACTATTACACTATCCAAACTTGTGCTTTTCACACCTCCCTCCCTATCGCTCTCCGTCCATCCAGAGCCATCATCACCGGGGGGGGGCACAGAGCCACCGCCTCTTGGCCAGCCTAGGCCATCCTTAATCCAACATGGCTCGCTGGATTCCAACAACCAAATCTCATATTTCTAAACACTGGATTATGCTTTTCTTTTATTACTGCTGGAGCTGGAAGAGAGTTGTGGGGTTAGGGGGTAAGGCCGAACTAATAGGATTACCACAAAAGCCTGTGGACTTAAATATGAAGGGAGGAATAATAATAATAAAAAAGTACATATATGTGTTCATTAAGATGATGACTGAATGAAAAACCTGAACAAAAGAAGGGCTAAAAATACTGATAAAAGGTAAAAGTAGGTCTGGCGCAGAATAATAATCCCAAAATAAGATCAAAAGCAGTTCAACGATGACACAGAAGACGCTTGCACAAACACACTTGGTTACACACATCGAGCAGAAACTTAGTGCACACTCATCTCACATAAGCTCCCCGACAAAGAAATGTGCATATTGAAAAAAATATATCCACAGACAGTACACAAACACAGACACACAGATAAACCATTGCTTGTGAATGTTGGGCAGATGCTACGATGCTACAGATAACCTTGTCACGATGCAGCCCTCTGCTATTCCTACATGTGTATATTTTCCCCATGTTCACACCTTTATGAGGATAATAATACTATCAAGCCTTGGTGTCACGGCGTGCTATAAGAACAGCAAAGAGGAGAAGCTGTGAGAGAGCGAGAGGGGGAGAGATAGTGATGTAGCCTTTAAGATGCAGGGGAAAGGGGGTGAAAATGACCTTGCTGGAAATAACAACAGCAACCCTTAATGTGTTGCATTACAAGATATGTGATAAAACACTTTTATGGGGAGGGCTGTAAATGCTGTGGTCTCATCCTGCACTGTGCCCACTCAGCGGCCCATTTCGTCTATGTGTGTGAGTGTGAGTGTGTGTGTGTGTGTGTGTGTGTGTGTGTGTGTGTGTGTGGGACTGGGGAGGGGTTGGTGTCCAGTGTCCAGATCCAGTGATCCTGAATGGTGGTGGGGGCAGTAGCACTGACTAATTGTCTTTGTGCTCACCTTGGTTCAGGTTTGTTCTGGATAAATTAATGTGTTCCCCGTCTCAAGTTATGCAAATGCTGTTTTCGCTTGAGGCATTTTATCACAATGAGGGCTTCATTGTGCTGTGCAGACAGATGATACATATTTGGGTTTCTCAAGTTGGCTTGAAGAGGTGTTTTTCATGTTTTTCCTTTCCTGCCCTGTGTGTGTGGACTGATAGAGGAGCATAGAGATTATGGACTTAAACTCAGCACTGCCCCCTGATGGATGTGTCACAGAATAACAGCACCCTAACCTGAGGTATAGTAGTAGTTATATAACTAAAACAGGGCAACGACTAACCATTATTTTCATGATTAATTAACCTGCTGATCATTTTCTTGATTAAAATATGAATTGTTTGGTCTAGAAAATGTCAGAAAATAGTGACTGTCCAAGCAACAGTCAAAACCCAGATATATTCAATTTACTGTCACATAAGACAAAGAAATCATATTTAGCTTTTTTGCTTGAAAAAATGATTTAAATGATAAATCAATTACCCATATAATTGCATTTTTTTTCAATTGACTAATCAATAAATCAACTAGAGCACATAGCAGTTTGCTTTCTCATTCAAATTGACTATAAAGCCTCAAAGATTGCAAATCTATGGTGGTATATTTATCCAAAAAGGCTGCTACACAACAGTGATTAATTGTATTTCCTTCCTGCATTTTGATCAGGTTAAAATTTCCACTTTATTAGTTTTATATGAAGTGTAAGAGAATTGGATTTGTACAAAGACTGACAGGCTTTCTGTAGTAAGTGCACACAGATTAGTGCTAAACTAATCTCACCTCTGTCCTTCTGTCACTCACTTACTCATGATTTTGTTTCATCCTAATTAGACAGTTCTCTTTTTGCTTAATGTTCTTGACCATGCCATTCCCTCTCCTCCATCTTCTTCGACAGTGTAGTCATTGGAGAAATTCACTTCTGGTATTCATGGCATCCATCAGTCTTGTACACCACCTCAGCTACCCATTCCATCCTATTCTCTCCTTTATTTTAGCATCTGAACATGCCAAGGCTTGTCATTTTCAGGAGATTTCTCTCCTCTCTCTGAGCCTCTGTCCCCATCTCTGTCTCTGTCTGCCTCTATCAGTGTCTCTCTTTCTGTCACTCTTTTCTTTTTCAGCGTTCACCTTCGTCCCCACTTGTGGACCCTGACACTCCTACCGGCCCTCATATCCAGGAAGTGTAGATGTTAGGTCGGGACTTATCGATCAGACTATAAATTACCCATGCATCACCTCTCCTCTCCTCATTGCGTGTCTCACAAGCCGTCTGAGACCTTATAGAGAGAAGAAGAGAGGGGTGGGATGGGGAGTAGAGCGGGGAGGGAGAGAGAGTCTCCAGCAAATTGTTAATTAAATACGAATCAATCCTCTGCCATTTATCAGGCCATGGGTCCACCTCACCTTTAAGAGGGGGGTTGAGAGAGGTGGGGGGAGAGAGGGACGGGGAAAATCAATAAGGCGGACTGAGGGGAGGGATAAGTGTTTAATCCACCAATCAAACTATATCATGGCCATTATAGAGAGACAACTGGACATTATGGGGTGAACAGGGTGGGTTCACGTTTCAGCATGTTTTAGCTTATTACGGTATGCAGCATTCAGAAAATGTTGTCCAGGCCCACTGGACTGTGGCACGTACAAATCAAATACAAATGATACACTTTCTGATCTGCTTGTTCACTGTCTTACTGGGAGTTAGACGGAGGGTTGATATCAGTGTTCCTGCATTCAGTTGTGCGTGTCGTGTTAAACCTGCAATAACTGATTTTTTTGGCCAGTTGGGGGCAGTGGAAACAAGTTGTGAACATTAACATATCATCACCTTATAAGTTGATATGGTTGGTGATCATGGCATAACTTGTTAGCAAACAGTAGCTTATTTACACATCCAGCTATTAGGGAGCAACATTATCATTCATTTGGAATTGTGTATGCGTCCACCTGATGATTGTAAGTCCAATATTCACTCTCTTTTAGCTCTGTTTTTGGTCTCTACCAATTCCTGAGGGACTTATTTACTCTTGTAGCTGCTAAATGCTCCACTATGTTCACCAGCTAACTGTGAGTGTGTGTCTGCCGTTTAGTGCTAAGCAGGTAGTGTTCAGTGGGTTTTTAGGGCTTTTTCTGTGAAAACAGCTGTCTGCTGCTGCCAAAAACAACGCTATGAGAGCGGTGAGAGTGAAACAAAGCTGTAAAGTTGAGGGCCGGACAGCTAGCTTGCCATTTGATACATTGTTATAGCAAATGTGATGGATAACCTAGATTTCATAAGATCTGTGAGTCAAGGGTTAAGTAAGATGTATTCCTTGCTGTATATTTTCCATATTATTCTGTCTGCTTAATTTACACATTCCCAGCTGTGCAAAAGTATGTGTGATTTAGTGTACAGTATATACAATGTATGTGTTGCAGTGTTTTCAATGTTCCTGGGATCAGAGAAATTTCGCAGCATTAATATAATCGATAAAGCACTTAAACTACTACTTGCAGGCTTGTACAGTGGCTGATGTTAAAATGTATTTGATGCTGTTAAGTGTAAATCATTTAGGTGCTAAAAAACTAAACACCCCTGCTGTGGCACAGATCACTGTATTACAGTTAGAAAAGACAAAAGTATTCAACTAACTTTGCATTTATATCTATGACAGATTGGTAAACCACAGTGCACACTTGAATCTGTACATGGATGTGTAATTTGTAAAAACATTCATATTTACATGTATATACACATATGTTTAATTGTGTGGATGATAGTCTACATGTGCATGGGTGTGTGCGCCCTGCCATTTTATTCTAATTATAAACAGTTGTCCGCGTGTGTGGCTGTGTGTGTGTGTATTTTCAGTGATGTGTTAATTATTTCAGTACTGGCTGACCAGAGAGACTCACCAAAATTCCATAAATCTACGTAGACTTAGAATAACAAGGGATCTGACCCCCCAACTGTAAATCTGGAGGAGAGTGCTAAAGTTAGCAGAGGCAGGAAAACGATGCTGATAGGAGTTTTAACGCGTTAACATTGACTGAATGACTTACACGGTAGGTCATTCTGTGGTTAGAAAACAGCAGACTGATGTCAAGTTAGATTTGATGAAGCAGCAGAGACGGTTTTTCTGACCTGAACATCACTGTGATCTTTGCCTGTTCCAACACAAAGATGCACAATGTGACTTATGCCCACTGACTTGATTAAATCCATAAATAATATGCTAATATTTTACTACATATACAGTGCAATAAACAGCTAAATGCATTTAGGATTTATGACAAATTGGAAAAAGGTCATGAGTACGAGCTCTCATTGTCCTCGACCTATATGGCCTTTCTGTTGTTTTTGCAAAAAAACTTAGGCAGATTAAGTCTAAACAGTGTGGGTTAGTGGTGTTTAACCTTTAAAAAAACAATGTGTAATTATCTTTTGTCAATTAAGACTAAGAGTCTACAGTCAAGCTAGCAGCGCTTTGTGTCAGGGTATCAGGTAGGGAGTTGGACCCAAAAGCAGACGTAGACAGGAGCGGGAGCCGTTCAAAAAGGTTTATTTTATCCTTACTGGGTCTTGCTGGCAGGTAGACCAGCAAGAGAACACAGGGGAGTCCAACAAAGGTAGACCAGCAAGTAAACACACAAAGTTCAAAACACTCAAGAACATGAACAGGAGCACAAGGAGCACAGAACACACTGACATTGACAAGCACAATGAACCAACAGAGAACAAACGTAAAACACAGGCATATATAGGGGAAGGGCTAACGAGAAAATCAAACACAGGTGAGTAACAGAATACAGGTGAAAACACTCAAGGGCAGAAACACTCAAACATGAGACAAGACCAAACTTCAAAATAAAAGAACCAACAAAAGTCCATATCATGACACTTTGAGGCTGTACTTAGGCACAGTGTTGCTTTGACCTAATTGCTAATATCGTAATGCTAACATGCTCACAATGACAATGCTAACGTGCTGATATTGTTGACCATGTTAACCATCTTAGTTTAGTGTGTTAGCATGGTTACTATAGTAAATTACCCCTAAACACAATGTTATTAGTTCTTTCAGTTTTATGATGATGCTGGATGAAAAAAGATCCCCAAAGTAATTACAATTCATCCTGAGAGGGACATGAATTTCCTGAAAATATAGTGCGAGTCAATTGAGACATTTCACTCAAAAGCACGAATGTCAACCTCATGTTGGCGCTGGAGGAAAAGTCAGGCAATCGCCAAAGTCATCACCACAAGTGTATGCACCAAATTTTGTGCTAATCCATAATATAGTTTTTTGGATCAAAGTGGTGGACTGACCAACCAACCAACAGACCGACATAGCTATAGAGCCACACTGTTAGCATGGTTAAAAATGCACTTAGGTTTGCTTTAACTCCAAATTCCAAGAAATAAATGCTGAGAACAAGACCTCAGTGCCCCCAATGGATGATTCAACCCTTAATTTAACAACTCACAAGATCTTTCAATGGCCCTTCAATTTACAGATGAGACATCCCCAGCATCTACAAACCTTTTGTCATACTTGCATGCCTGATTGACCGAGAGCTATTTGAAAACCACTGTCAAACCATTGGCAACTCTCACTTCTCCTTCCCTAAGAACCCTGGGAGCTTAACAATCATCCAACATCTGTCTGGAGCCCAGAGAAAGGCAGAGGCCCAGATGTCAGATAGATTGGTCTTATGGGAGTAGTCTTCTTGGCCCCTTCACTGGGCAGCCCAGTTAGTGAACTAGGATTAGAGTATTAGAGTTACGACATATCCCGGAGCCAAACATAGCTGGACTCCATCCTCAGATTTAGAGATTGTAACTGTAAGAAAAACTCTGCTGTTGTTACAATTTTCATTTCTTTGATAAATATACACATATATACATATATATATATCCATATATATCTATAGACATATATATCTATAGATATATATATATACATATATATCTATAGATATACAGTATGTAGACATGTTTTTGGACAGTTCACATAGTCCATCATAGTATAAAGGCATTTGGTGAAGTTTTAGCACAATTTTCACTCATTTACTGATAATCTAGTCAATTTTATGTTCAGTGATGATAGAACTAGAATAATGTCCATATAGGAGACACATTTACAAGGTGTTCCAGATACAGAACAGTCAGGGTGAGAAATAATGAGCCTGATTTATGATGTCTGCATAGACAAATATTTATCACTTGTCCTCCAAATATTGCTCTTGGCCCGTTGCCTTGTTGCTGCTAAAATCCACATTTAATGTAAGTATGTTTTTTAGTGTGGAGTTTATGTGCATTTCTCTGTGTCTGTGTTTCTTTTTTTTTTTTTTCTCCCCCTTTTGCTAATGTGTCTTCCTGGGTGGGTGGCAGAGCTCGTTCCAGGCAGCTGGATTGTCCTCTATTAGTGTTGCTTCTGTTTCACAGGCATAATCCTCTCCACTGGAGCCTCGCCTCACTCCTAATCTGAGGCACAATCTCTCCTGCAGATGGTTCTCTCCTTAAGCACCGCAAAAGAAGTGAGCTCATTCCCATCTCTCCTGTTATCCCCCTGTTATCTCTCAACTCTCTCATCCCTTTCTCCCGACATTGCTCCCTCATTTCTCATCCTGAACACTTGATTTTCCCCAGAACCATAAAGCATAGAGCACTTTCAAATATGCCTTTCGACTGTGTGAATGTGTCAGCCTTACTTCCTACTTTAAACCCACACAGGCTGCAAGGGAATAGCAACCTATGCTGAACTAAAAAATTCATAGATTTTGCCAGAATGTGGTGACATTACAGCAAAGTCCAACAGGGCATCAAACAAGTGGTCAGATGATCAGAGAGGTTGTAAACAAGCCAATATTTTAGCCAGAATATCTTAACAACTTGATTTGGAGGTAAAACTGAAAGTAAATGGTAAGTTGAACCAGGAAGTTGGTCTTGCAATGCACAGCTTGGGTAATAATTTAATTGTTTTCTCTTCCAAATAAGTTTAAAAGTGTGTTTTTAGCAATGTTTCCTCTTTACCATAAATCATGTATGTTTTACATGATTTTGCAAACCATGCTGCTGCATTTTAGAAATTTGAATGTATTGGTATGATCAGACTCTTAAAACATGTTTTGAATTGTGTTATCATAGTGATTGTTTTGTCACAGTTACATTATTGTGGTGAGCAAATGCAGACTTGATGTTTGATTAAAGAACCCAAACACATTATATGAGTCTGCTAATTGATTTTCTGGACTGAAGACTGGAAGACAATGGCTTTTCTTTTGACCAAATATATTATTATATATTATTAATATTTCCTGCATTCTTTGTCACTGATTATATATACTTAATTTCAATTCACACTTGATGTTTAGCAATAAATGTTGATGAGGCCACTGGTTAAGCAAAAAAAATTTTAGTTGTTATATTTGTACTACTAGTATCTACTTTTTCACAAATGTGTCAAAACCATGTGAAGCAATTCCCCAAATCTATATTTTAAAAAGGCTACATATTTAAAATCTGTACAGCATAGCCTTTCTAAACTGCATGGCTCTATAACTTCCACATCATCCCACTCAATTAGAGAATCAGCCACCCTCTCCCTGGAGGACTTTTACTTTTTCTTCCACTTCTCCCCCAACAGCTACACTAATAGTCCACAATTGATAGGTAGTTTTCACTAAATGCTGTTCCAGGAAGGGCAAGGCAAAGAAAGGGATAAATGATGAGGGGTGATGAACAATAATCCAAGGCAGGTTTCTATGGCAACAAGGAAATAAGAGCCAGGTATACAATGTGAGCAGAAAGCCGGGAGGTCGGCTCAGTGATCAGGTGCTGTCAGGATACTGGGGAGCGGGAAGTAAAGCTTTGGGTGTTGGAAATGGATTGCAGGGCGTGATTCACTGCAGAGAGAGAAGCCTGAAGAGAGACCAAAGAGGGGGAGGGGGGCAGTGGAGATGAGAGTTGCGGCACCATTTTTCACAGCAGACAAAAACATTTGCTGGGATATCAATTTGGAGCTACGAAGCAGTCTTCCCCTCCTGCCCCATCATCCATCATCTTTTCGCACTAACCACCACTTGGGCACTCCACCCCCTCACCCCCCTCTCTAGCCACCACCCACACACATGCACACTTACACACCCTTACCCCCTGTTTTCCTCCCACACTCGTGTCTATACATACAGGAACACATGAACACCTTCTGCAACCTCATGCAATTACACAAAGCATACATGCACAAACACACACTGGATGCAATGCAATGCCTATCTCAAAGAGGACATAAAAGCGTGACCCATAGATGTGTGGGAAGAAAATGCAAAGCAGAGCTGAAACGCAGCACTGCGCGTGGTTGGGGTTGAGAAGGCGGGGCTGAGCGGTTGCCACAGCGGCCGTCTCCCCTAGTCTTCTCCCATTAGCGCCAGTAGGGGAGACCCCACCCTCCGGCTGCCCCCTTATTGGCACCTTTGCCTGCACCCCATCACTCATCTCCCAGCCATCATCCATCACCCATCGCGATCAATAGGAGGCCACGCATTCATCAGCCCCTGAGTGCTGATGGGAAAGAGGAGTGTCGGCTGGGGGAGAGATGGAGAGAGGGATCACATGGTACAGAGAGGGAGCAGAAAAAGAGGCGAGAATATTTGAAAGTGAGAAAACTGAGTATAAAAGGAGAAATGGAGGAGGAGGAGTCATGTAGGAGAAAATTTGAGCATAACAGCTACACTGAGAAGCAAAGAGACAGGCGTGCACTGATAAAGCAGCAAGCTGACAGCATAATTTTAACTTGTTTGTGACTTTTGGTGTCACCAAAAGGGGAATTAATTTGTTTTTGGGCGTAAGACATGGAAATATATAGAGGTACATTAAAATGGAAAAAGAAAAAATTATAGGAGTCTTGGAAAAGGATGAACGCCATTACTGTGGCAATGAGCAAAGAAGGCTTGTCTAATTTGCCACAATCACATTCCTAGGTGACAGTGCTGAAGCCATCATAATGATGAGTGGTGATTGTGTGCATTGCTTCACTACGTGGAGAGTGGCATAAAAAAATAGAAAGATCCTTTAGGGCAAAGAGAGAAATGTAACTGAAGGGAGGTTTAATGTGCTGATTATACACACAAGCACACAAACATGCACACTCACACATATATAAGGAACATAAAGGTGCAATGTCCCTGTCAGTCATTCGGAGGTTGTCAGTTTCCGGCAAGGCTCTGCACTTTGTGCTGACAGCCCGTAAGTTGTGCTGACACACACACATATACACACACGCTGGCTCATGCCTTTCCCCTCCTGAATGAAGTTGGACCGGAATAGATCGCACTTTAAGATGATGGATGCGCCCTCTGCCCAGAAAGGTTAGGGACGAGGCGATAAGTTACTGAGCACCACGTTCAGGGCGAGTCGTAGAGGTGGCCAACAAATATACAGTAATTGTGATTGCTTGACAGCTGGGACATGAACCTCTGTGATGGCTGGACCGCACCATGACGTACTTTGGTGGAAAATGCATGAAAAAGGTGCAACATTGCATTTCTCAAATGCCTGTGTGTATACATTTATCACTAGCTATTTGCAAATATATTTTAAAAAATGTAATCAGTTTGTTTTAGCATTTCTTCTTCAGCATGTTCTTTCATCTACAAAATCAAATACAGACACACACACACACAGTAGAGGAAAAATATCAAGCCAGACCACAGAAAGACATCCAAACCAGGCCAGAGACTCTCTGGTGGAAACTGGACCCCTTCAAGGCCAGGTAAGAGAGTGTGTTTATTCCAACCACTACCCACTCTGCCCCATTTAGGCATCAACAAGGGAGCAGCAGGAGGGAGGGAAAGAGAGCTGTGGGTTAGGTGACATGTCCAGGAGCCACACCACCACCACCAACCACCTGAAGTCATCCAGTCCCCAGGTCCCCTCTGTGCATATGTGTCAGATGTCGCTCTCAGGTCTCCATCTACCGGATGCTCTCATTGGATTATTCAGGAGAGGCTAAACGCTCTTTGTAGCAAGCTGACTGGGACAAAACCCCACCTGGGCAGGATAAGCCGCCACAAGCTCTGAAGCACGTCTGCTAGGAATTGTGGAGGAACTAATTATCATGGTAGGAAATGCTGATTTTGAATTAAAAAAATAAAGCTTGTTTAAATCCAACCTCTTTTATCTACAGTTTGCCAAAGTTTATAAAATGGCCATTGCACAAATACAGCTTTCACACACAAAATAAAATTAGAAAATAGCTAAAATAATTTTTTTATGAAGGTGTGTATTAGCATATCTTAATGTGAGGAAACATACAAAAAATAAATAATAACTGATTTCTTAAACATGCTATTTTAAAACAATTTGGGAGACAAACTCACAAAGCACTTCAAGTAAAGGCAGGTTTCTCTCAAAGTTATTAAGGGAGAGAGTAAATGTCACAGAAGCTAAAGCACATGTGCTAAAAGCTAAAGCTAACACCAGGGTCGTCCACAGGTGCAGGAAACAACTGCAGGAACGGACAGGAAGTGAATGCTGCCAGGACCATTCCAGTTTTAAGCACATAACCACAAAGTTTGATGTTACCTGCTTCTTCCTCTTTCTCCTCCTCTTTCTCCCAGTGATGTGAACACCTTACAGGCTATGTGCTGCTCTTTCTTAAATATTTCATTGTGAGCCCATCCATTGTCCTTAGTTCATACACATACACACGCACGGACAAACAAAACATGCGTGCACATGTGAAGGCGGACACTTGTGTGCATGCGTGCATGTGTGTCTCTGCGTGTGTTCCAGTGTAAAAGGAGACCAGTTGCAGATAATAGACGTCTGTGTTTAATATTGGAGGAGTTTGAGGTAACCGCAAACCTGCAAACCTGGGGTCACCGTGTGTGAAGCTGGACATCTGATCTGCAGCACTGCTGAACACAGCTATTGTAAAAACGGCAGCCTGGAGGACTGATATCCTTAACCTGATTTTTGTTTCATTTACCTCACTCATTGATACATTTTATGTGTGTTAGAGGGTTTAGAAGATGGAACAGTATTGCTGTTCATAGTTGTAATACTGCCTTTCCTCTTCATGTGAAATATTTGCATGTGAAATAGCAAAAATAAGAAACGTGCAAAGGAGAACCATGCTAATAAATGCTGTTTCTTCCTTCCAATAAGAGGCAGGTTCTTGAGAGAGTTTCAGGAATCCCATAAACACTAATTGACACCGGTAATCTCCCGTCAGCTAGCGAAGAAATATGAGGTACAAGAGCGATAATTCAGGTACTTAAAGCCCTCTGCTGACGTCTGGAGCAAAAGAGAGGGGAGATGTAGGAGGTAGGTGTGGACAGCTGAGCAGAAAGTAAACTTTTGCTCGCTGTACACTACCAACACAGCATCAGACAACAGACAGGTAAAGTTAGTGACTAGCTGGTGATCATAGTGGACCATTTAGCTGCTAAAGAGCCAGATATTTCCCTCAGGAGTAGGAGACCAGACCAGAGCTAGAAGCAGCAGCAGTGAATATTGGACTTGCATTAATCAGGTTGACACAGACATAACTCTAAATGAATGCTAATGTTGTTCCATGTCTTCAGGACGCGTAAACAGGCAACTCTTTGCTAACATGTTCCCCATATTAACTTAGAAGATGACAATGTGTCACTGTTGTGTTTACAGCTTGTTGCTCTGTTCCCAAGTGACCAAAAAAATCACTTAATGCGGATTTAACAAACTACAAAACAACAATTAATTTGTTAAGAGCTACAGCTTCCATGAACATTTACCAGTGCAGCAGTGTGCATACGTCATCGTAACTTGGTTTCTTCCATATCTATGATATCCACCAACACTCACTTCTTCATGGACTAATTTCTTCTCTCAAGCTGGTGATGTTTAACACGCTAAGGTGTAGGGTTTATGTGAAATACAGTTCATTTAAAGCTGCTTAAAACAAAAATATGCCATTAACAATGATATTACATCATTTATTAAAAATGCACCTTCCTTATTTAGACTCATGGGCTTAACTGCACTGTTGAGTAAGGTTATGTTCCATGTCTGGATTTTTTGTTATTTGCGTTATTCTAAACGTCAATGTGATTTTGAATGAGATTTTTTTTCACAGAACCCATAAATTCCAGTTTGACTTTGGGTCTCTCTGCAGTCAGATAATATGAAAAGCAGCAGACTAACAAACAAAAAAGGAAGACTTTTAGGTAAGCAAGTTTACTATTTCCCCCCTTGTAATCCTTTCATTGCTGTGTTGGTGGCAATGATGCAATGAGGTTAGGTCACCTGCTTTCCTGACCCTTAACCTTTTGACCCCTTATATCATGTCGCTGGGAGCAGCATGTGGAGGTATTTCTTTCTGGTGTCTCAGGCTGATCTGGATTTGGCAGGTTAAAGGAAGAGTGGTATCCGAGCTGGAGTACTTTTGTACTTGCTGTATCATTAATGGGGCACCGATAAAGATACGCAGATCTCCTGACACTTTGCTACAGATTAGGAGACAGGCTTTGAAAACTGATGCGTTTATCTTGTGTTTTCGATCTAGGCCACGTTTTGGTTCAAATCACATGTAGGTCTTGCTTTTTTAAAATTGATGGCCGTAATCAATACAGCAGTGAAAAGACGTGGAGTGACAATAGTGATATATGTTGTTTTAAAAAAGTGAAATTTAGAAAGAGATCTTAGAAATATCACACACACAATATCAGATTTCTTCTTTTTTTTATATTCAGTTACTGAGTTTGGTTTGAAAAAATCCAACACGAACACACTGCTCAGATGTCAGACCTCATGCACTCATATTTTACCACTGTAAAGTAATTTGCAGCATAAATCTTCCTGCATTAAAAATGCTCTCTTGAGCTGGTCAAGAGGGTTGACGGGGCAGTGCAGTCCAAGTGTAAATCAGCATAAGTGATCGGATAGATTTTTCTGTGTTAATGTAACGTAGCCTTGGCGTGCACAATAACTCAGATGAAGGGAGGGAGAAAGCAAGTATGTCCAGCGTCCAGCCCTCTATTTGCCGAACCAGTGTGGTTGGGTCATCAAATCGACAATGTGATTGACCCATCAATTGACCCCTGCTGACCTCTCAGGCCAATCAAGCTAATGGTGACTAGTGGTTCGAGCTTTACCTCACTAGTATCCTTTCACTTGCGCTCCTTATTTGTGTGCCCACACACACACACACAAACAAACACAGACTGATATCCAGTCCTATCTCACACCCTAGGTTTCTAACCCATCTGAATTATAACTCCCTGTATTGGCAACCCCTTCACTGAGGGACTCTCGTTAGCATTGACCTTTCTCTCTGTGTGTGCTTATTAAAATCAACAGGCTTGATCAGTTCACTTTATAATTCAATAACACAATATGACTGCTAGCCTGGAATCGCGATCTTCTGTAAAATGTATGAAAATGCTACATTTGGCATTACTTGTTCATAGTAATCATAAAAATGCAGAATCACCACATTCCATCAAAACTGCTTCATGTGGATCAATATGTTTCTGCAGACTGAATCTCCATAAATCAATTATATAGTAAAATGCTCTGTGTGTGCATGCGTAGATGGAAAGCGACAGTAGGGGCTGTATTGATCAGATCTAGTATGTGGTAAATGTATCATGTTTCCACTTATTTGATGTAATGGTAGTGTATGGATCCTTAATTGACAAGAGGGTTTACATCAGGGGTGTCATTCCAGACACTTTGGGGTGGAAAGGCCAAATTCAAGTGGGATAAAAAAAAAAAAGGTGACAGTTCAGAAACTCATTGTCACTTCTTAGACATGCCCGAATCACAGCGTCATATCATATAATGCTATGGTAGCTGAGATGTGCCAAACAGAGAAGCGAATGTGACAAAATTGCTTTTACGGAGAGATGAAGTGTGTCTAGATGTTGCTGGGATTTTACATGGAGAACAATCGCCACAGGTGTTTTGCCTTCAGAAACAAATCGCTTGCATTCCATAGAAAATGAATAGGGGCCACTGTCACTGGGCAAAACAGAATTAAAGTTAGCTCACAAGGTGCCATTACTGTAGCTTAGTTAAATAGCTACATTTCAAGCAGCAGCAATCAAAAACAAAAGCGCTTACCCTTTTTTCGGAACTCTTTGGATCCAAAAGCCAACAAGTTTGCTGCCCTGGGTGGACTTTTCATGGTAGATACCTGCTTTCTGCCAAGCTATGGTCAAACTTCATCACAGCCTGTTACATGGGCACAGCGCCAAGCATGTATTGATACAACCGGAATGCCACAGTAAAATCCGGAAAAGTACTGCATGTCTTGATCACATGGGAGTTTGAGGTTTGCACAACCTGCAATTTACCTGCACCACTATGTCTAACCAGTTTACTTGTCTTCTTCTCTTCTATTCTTGCCTTTCGATGTTTAAAACTGCTCTGCCAGCAAAAAAACCCATAAGAACGTAAATCTAAAGGACGTAGCAAGTCATCTCTTCATGTCCCAGACTCACAGTGAAAGGTCTGCAATGCTTTGGTGGTGGAAGGTACTGACACAGCTACAGAAATCCGCGAGTTTGCAAGAACAGTAAACACTACACCAGCCTTCAGAGCTCTGACAGAACAGCACAAAAAAAGGATCCAAAAACAGCTAGACTGCTATCTGTTACATGCACGGTCCAACTGGCCACACATTGTGTACCATTTACTTAACATTAACACAGCTCATTTATAAAGAATTGCATAGGCTTCAACCAAGAATAGTAGACAACAAGATAAAAGTAATGATAGAGTAGACAGAGTTTGCTCAAAACAAACTGCCAGGTGCTTGCACTGCACTCTGGTCTATGATGATTTATGTTAATCTAGAAACCTTTACCCAATACTTCAGAAAAGCTTGCAGCTTCACCTGTTTTTTTACTGTACAATGAGAGTAAAGTTCACCCTGCCAGTTCTAGAGTAACCTCATCTTAGCCCTCAGCCCTCTTTCTCTGCAACAATCAATTCTCTCTCTCTCTCTCTCTCTCTCTCTCTCTCTCTCTCTCTCTCTCTCTCTCCAGTATCAATTGAAATAAATTGCACATCTTTTCCAAACAGAGCAATTTCTCCACCATCTGTAAATCAGGGCTTGTTGATGTAAACCTCCTCCTTCCTCAAACTCCCCCCAGTGAGGATTGAATCAGACCTAATCCCCCAGTCTCCCCTGCCCTCTAAATCATCCCTGCATATTAATGGCTCTATGCAGATAGAAATGGGTCTGTATGCAAAATATGCAAAACACAAAACCCAAGCCTTGTGGCTCATGATGAGCAAGATTAGAAGCAGGTTTTTAACAGCTGAGTATGCTGGAAAATTGGCAGTAAAGCCAAGTTAAAAAAAAGACTTTAAATATCCCAAACTATTAATAGAAATGTGGCCAAGAATAGTTTTCTTATTTGTTGAAAGGTATATTTAACCTTTGATCATGTTTTTTTCAAAACTTCCATAGTTAGAATGATGTTAGATTTTTTTTCTGTCATGTACTTAAATGGCAAGTTGCACACACACATGCACACACTCACAAAGACTTCATTCATGCATGCTTTTTTGTTCCAGTGCAATTAAGAAACCAAGAAAATGCCACATTCTGGCTCCCACTATCCATCTCGTCTACAGCCATACTCTACCTTTGACGGCAGCCTCACCACTCCCATAGACCACAGTCCACCCCAAACACCCCCCCCTCCATTTCTAGGTCCAAGCTTCGCAACCCTCTCATCCACACATACAGATGTTTCCACATCAGTCGATAATCCAGTCAAGCCCTCTTATGCCAAGGATTAACACTAGCCAGGCCCAATCCAGCCACATGAGGCTGGGGACAGAAGGGGGACAAGAAAGACAGACGAGACAGACCCAAAAGGAAACATCTGCATCAATGACGGCTGTGAAATGTTCTCTGCTTTATCCAATAACTTATTATTTATAGACAAAATTTGCAGGCAAAAAGTGCATTATTGAAATGAAAATGTCGGATAACACTCTTATATTCCAAACGTAAGCATTTCCCCCAGGTGAACTCCTCTCAACGTAATATAGAAACCACTACTGACACATGTGAACTCAACATGTATGACCAAGCTGTGCAAAACTTTACGATACAATAGTTCAAAGTAACATCTGGCCAGACGAACACAAGTGGGATCTATGGAGCAACAGGAGCAGGTTTTAATGACAACAGATGGCTTGACAGTATTATGAAACACACACAGATGTGTGCACTTAACAGACACACATGCACAAGAGATGATGAAATTATAAGAAAAAACACTGAAGGAGATTGAAAGTGTTTCAACGGGCTTGGGGCTATTTCCTTAATAATTCAACTTTATATAGAAAAGAAACCTGGAAGCAACTGCCTGACCCGACTGCCTGCATCATGTTTTATTTTAATTAGTTTAATTGGGTACTCAATTTGCTCTCCGGCTTGGCATCCTCTGCACACCTAACTGCCCTGGAAGTGGATCAGTGTTAGGCCCTTTTTTCATCTTTTAATTTTATTTATTTTACTTTTTTAAGCTTTTCATGAATAATTTGATTCCTCAACAGAAAACCATGCTCAGACCAAGGGGACAGAGGGACAACCATATGCATTACATTTCTTAGAGACAAATAAAAGCAGGCGGAAACTTTTAATACTAAAATGGAACATTTTTATATGCGTGGCCAAAGTTTGCTCTGACAGGCCTAATGGATCTTTCTATAGGAGAGCCATTGAGCTGCTTCATAACGCAGCACAGCGCAAACATGGCTTTGATTAAACTTTCACTAATTAAAGTCTCCCTCATCTTATTAGCCCCGACTAATTGATTTAATTTGTCTTAGCTCAACTATTGGCTGTGACCTCTACTTAGTTAATGAATTAATTGATTTAGCCCAAGTGTATTTGGAGGAGTCAAAGAGGATTTTGACATGTTGCCCCTTTAATCTTGCTCACTCTAGACACTCTTTGGGTCATGATGGCAATGTATTGGCAAAGGTTTAAGGGGCTGGAGGGTGGAGAGCTGTGGATTGTGATTGCCGCTCCCCAAGGCTACAAGTACAGAGTAGATTTGGTCTTCTGCAGTTTGTCAGTGAATGAAGAAGTAGCCTTGGCAATGACATTTTAAAAGCAACATTCTTCAGCTACTTTCAAACTTGGAAAGAAACTTAAACCTACACAGAATCTACTTTCCCTGACCAAGCTCCACCTTCGGGAAGATGAGGCAATACTCCAAGAAGAGAAAAATATGAGTCAATAATATTGCCATAATGCATGATTAGAACCGGTATACATCCTTTACAAGGGCACTTGGATGCCTAAATCACTAGCATCCACTTTATTGACATCGTTTTTCTTGATAATGGTACGAGACAGAGGAGCTTCCTCAGCTTGGATGCAGTTATTAACCAGCTGTGGGGGAAAGGCAACATCTAAACTTGGCACTATTTAGTGGCATTTGTGCTGTAATGGTGCTGTATGTGTCCATTTATCAAAGACGGCAATACTGTAAGAGCTGGATTCTGTTCAAATATGCCTATATAAGAAGGAAGAGGGATAGCTTGGTGTCATGCCCTTGAATGTGCTGTTCCTCACAAGCACTGGATTGGAAAGCACTGTTAAACATGCAGTGAAACCTGAACAAACAGCTCCCTCCAGTGGTGGGAAATCAACATGTTTTCTCTCGTGTTCTCATCTCCAGGCCAACATCCAAGTTTCGTCCAACTGTTTCTCATGAATAAGTGAAAATGCAATTAAATGTTTTAGAAAATACATACAAATATGAAGGAAGGAAAAATGATGCCTCTCTGCAAATATTATGTGCTGTATGATTGACATTTATAGAGATAAACTACATTAACAAAATTGGACTTCCCTTATTGTAGGCCTGTGTTCCTGTGAGCCGATTATATCAGATTTCACATTGTGAAACACCAATTTGGAACTTGGCATCACATCTGAATTCAAATGCTGCTTTGTTCTGTTTGATCAGCGAGCCATGTAAATAGGTCAACTCATTTAGACTCATTAAAAAGAAACAGCTGATCTGTGTTGGTCAGCAGCAGGTTGCTCGTCGTTCTCGTCACTTTTGGCAAGATTTTATAGAGCATATGTTTAAACTTGCACAATTACACAATCAACGTGTAACCAAATTAACTGAAACCTATCCTTCAACATTTTTCCTGACCTAGAATTTTTTGCTACAAGTTTCTGTTTTCTAATATTTGTCTTCAACTGATAAAATAAATCCATATTTACATATATTTAATGCTCATGTTTGCGCATCCCGTGGCCAACATAAATGCGAACTCACATGGCGATCATTCTGGTGCCTTGTCCTTTATTTTTGATTGACCTGTGTCCTTTCCTGCTCTGCCAGCGTTATTTATGCCTGAGAAAGGAATCTAGTTCTTCACTACCTGACAAGCAAGGATACCCTTCAAGGTATTTTCTTTTCTAAATGACCACCATTAATCTTCTAACCGGAAAATAGTGCAAGTACACCTCTCCAGGGGAGTTACAGAGGAAGATAGGAAGAAAGGTTTCTTGCCAAATGGAATCAACTCAGCCGGGAAAAGAAGTGCAACAACTTGCACAGCAAGTTCTGGTCCCAAAGTGATCCAAAGATCCAAAAAATCCAATTCAGAGCAAAGATAGAAAACAGATTTCTGCTGAAAGGAAAAGTCTGAACCAAGTTACCGCCAAATGGGTGTGTTAACTCAGTGATTTACAGTACAGGGAATTGATTTGTGTGGCTACAGGTGAACTATTGTTTGGCGTATGATTGAATAGTGATAAAGTTAACTAGTAGTCCACATTGATGGATTTTTCAGTTTGTACCTTAAACTGAATAATATATGGGGGAGGTCAGTTAGCAGCCATAATTAATGTTCAGGGTTCCTACAACAAATATCCTGATGTAACATTTGTCTATTGATATTGAAAATGAAGAAGTCTTCTCTTTTTTTCCAAAGCCAGACTTCAGTGCCTTGGTTAAATCTTGTTTGTCACAGTAATGGCATTGATGAGCCAAAGATAAGGTTCATACAGAAGCAGATAAAATATATGAGCAAATGAAAGAGAGCACTGAAAGGAGCTCTGCCAATGAATTCAACACACGCTGAGATGACCCGGAGCTTTAGAAACTCTTTATCAGAAAGCCTTCATGGAGAAACCATTCATTAAAATAAGCCATTTAGGTAAAAGGATCATGTAACAATACTGTTGACAACACACTGAATATATATGCGGTAAGTGGATTTTAAGGCTGCAATCAGTTGCCTCTGGCCACACGCTTTTTATCACAGCTTTGATGTTGACTGAGGTTGCAGATGACTCTTTGCTTTTAATGAGAACAGATGAGATTTGATGAACTGACTATTTGTGAACCAGGATTCAATATAAAGGTACCTCCTACACAAATGGGATTCATTCCAGACCACTATGGCACCACAGTAGTGGACAGTGAGTGCTCTCTTGTGGACAAAGAAAATACTCTCCACTTTAATAAATGCAGATATTTTAATTTGTATGGCCAGAGCTGACTTCAGACATTGGCTGCCACTCAAATTATTGTGCTATGGATTTCATTACTAAACTCAATCATAATGGGAAAGCAAAGTACATGGATGAATATTGAGCCTCAGTGACAGCTTTATGTATGTTTGATTAAATATTATAAGGTTTGTTTTTCTAATTTTGCATAATACACCGTTAAGTTCCCAGTAAAGCGATCCAACACATTATTAACAACTGTAATAAACTTCTTTTTTTTTTTAAACCCAGTATTTATTGTGTTTTATCGTCACCTGCTGCCATCTGGCTTGCTGACAGATAGCTGAGATGTAATCATTCGGCCAACCCATAAATCTGCCCAATGAAGGTTACTTGATATACAGAGTGAGAGGCTAGAACACGTTTTACTTCTGAGGACGTGCGTGTGAACGCACTGTGCAACCTTGAGGTGAGGTTTACAGACACATGAATACAAATGCACACACGACCTTTGCAAAGTCTTTTTTTTCCCGAAACTGCTGCAGGTACAGTATAAGTCATAAGACTCCAGTTTACTTTGGCTCCTACAAGTATGAAAAGTTACGAAAAGGTTACCCAGCCCTCTTAGCTTGGGTAGGTAGATAGGTGATGGCAAAAAAAATGTATTAAAAGATAAAGATTAAGACATATTTGGAATTATTCAGAAATTGTTTGGCTGTAAATTATTTTCTATATGATCTTTGTGTTGTTTTAGTCCATGAATCTTGTGTATTTGTGGTCAGATTTCTCTCACAACAACAACATCAACAGTGGCGGAAAGCAACTGAGTACATTTACTCAAGTACTGTACTTAAGTACAGTGATGTACTTGTACTTCATTTCCTATTCTCATTTTGATATTTTATACTTCTACTCCACTACATTTCAGAGGGAAATATTTTACTTTTTACTTCACTAGATTTATTCAACTGCTGCAGTTACTAGTTATTTTTCAGATTAAGATTTTACATTAAAAAAAAACATATTTGAAGCTTAAACAATACAATGCATTGTTACCACAACAGTGGTTCTCTACCTTTTCTTTTACTTGTGACCTCTTACAAAGATCAGTGTGCAGTTTTGGTCTCATGTTTCAGATGTCTTTGAGTTGTTAGCAGTTCCAGTAAAGAGAGATATCCCCTCTAAACTTCTCTCATGGTTTCATTTAAATGATTTTTAGCCCAAAGAGGTCAAATTATCAAACTTTTATTTCAAACTTTGACAAAAAAGCAAAGATTAGAGAAAAGTGCAAAAAATATATGAAATCAGATTTGTGGATCAGAACATTGTTTTTTCTTCTTGCCTCTCCCATTAATCATCTCAATTATGTGGTGACCCTTTGGAGGGGCACGACCCCTAGGTTGGAAACCACTGGACTAAACTAGCTAACTGTTTATATAATGAAGTTAAAACTAGCTCCACCTCCAGCAGCTACAACAGTAAAATGCTGCTTACACATTGCTGCATCAGTATTAAAAATCTAATGTCAGATAGAATAATATCAGACATGTTTGACTGCATGAGTTCTTTTACTTTTGATACTTAAGTACATTTTACAGCTAATACTTGTGTACTTTTACATCAGTAGGATTTTGAATGCATGACCTTTACATTTGAATGCATGACCTTTACATTTATTTTTACATTGTTTTATTGATACTTTTTCTTAAGTCATAGATCTGAATACTTCCTCCACCACTACACTGCAAAGAACATATCCACAAATCTTGTGAGATGTTCGGGGTAGCCTACATAATGATTCATTGCATATTGTTTTTTTAATGCCATTAATGCTAGAAAGGTAGAAAATTAGGCTATAGACAACTGACCGTACATATTTGCTTTGTTGTAGGGTAGTAGGGGAAATCACTCATTTTTCCAATGCAGTTTTTAACCTAGAAGTAAACTCAGATGAGCTGACTTTTATTTCCCAATGTACTGTGGCAAAGATACATACACACACACACACACACACACACACACACACACACACACAATGTAAAATCCCTGCGTAATGCTTTGCTGAACAGTAAGTATTTTAAACTGAAAGTCACACCGAGTACACTTTCTTGGGGAGCACTTCCCCTTTAACTCGGCAGCTGTCGTCACAGAAGGATGACTCGTATATTTTGCGACAGGACGTACAAACACCGGCTCTCGGTCGCTGCCCATTTCCGCTGGCATTAAACAGTGCATCGTGGGAAGAAACAAAACAAATCCCGTGTGTTTATGTTACAGCCAACTGTGTATAATGTGATACGATGCTCCTGTCGTCTGAGAATCAAACACCAACCTTTTTGGTGAGGAGGAAGACATCGTAGCGTTGCATGTAAGATTACCATTGGTTCTGCACGATCACTTATTTTCAGACCAGATTATGGATGAAAGGTCCTTTTTGGGCATGATATGCTGTGTAGTCATTAAAACATAAAAGATAGCTTAATGCTCAGACATAGGTTTAAGCCTATCTCTTAAAATGTATCTATACCTATAGTTTACAACTTAAGAAAATGTATGCACAGCCCTGCATTTCTTGTATTAGGTTTGCAACAATGTGTGCATGTTCATTTAGAAAATAACATACAGTAACAATATCATTTCTTCACAGAACCTTGCTGCATTTGCAGGAGAAAACCTTGCTGACAGCAGACAGACACTACTAGCTGCTACATCCCATTCCTGGGCTCCTGGAAGAGCCACTTTTTTGCACCACAACCAAATGAAGCTAACTGCCTCGCCAGAAGCAGCATTCACAAAGCACTCTCTTTCCTGTGCACTGTGCTGGGCTCCAGTAGCCCACCCATGCCTGTGATCCCCATCCCACGGCGGGTGCGCAGCTTCCATGGCCCCCACACCACCTGCATGCACTCGGCCTGTGGGTCCACACACGCTTCCAAGCTAGTGCGCACCAAGTACAATAACTTTGACCTCTACCTGCGCTCACGCTGCATGTACAGCTTCCTCCGTTTCCTCCTCTACTTTGGCTGCAGTCTGCTGACCTCTCTGCTCTGGGTGGCGCTCTCTGCTCTCTTCTTCCTGCAGTACGTCAGCGTGCGTGTACTCCTGCGGCTGCAGTACAAGCTGTCTGTCATCCTGCTTTTGTTAGGGCACAGGCGCCTGGACTTTGGGGTGCTTAATGACCTGATCATCTACAGCATGCAGATCACCATGTTTCTGGTGGGGGGGCTTGGCTGGTGCTTCATGGTGTTCGTGGACATGTAGCTGCAATGTGAGCGACGCGGGAAACGTCATGTATGATGTGGCTGCTTCACACTGTAACTCCAGCATTGTGTGGCGTTATGGGACTGTATACACCTTTAGCATGTCCTGTAGGACTGCTCTGTATCGCTGTCAGCTCTAGTCAAAAAGACCCTTTTGAAGACAACTCTTAAAAATCTTATTGGTTTAGTGTCAGATATGATAGAATCCAATAAGAATCTGTGTAACATCTGTGTGTGCAGTCTTTTTTTTAAATGGTTGGTCCTGTATAACCGAGAGATATATTATAAAAAATGATGCATGCAAGTCAGTCTGAATATGAGAGTCAGACTCGAGTCATCATTTAGGACTTTCAGGAGACCAATAGGGTCAAAATCTCTATTTTCATGCCATTTGTAAACCGTTTTGACAAATTTTAAAGGGTGTCCTGACTAGCAACTAATTTGTTTACAATAATGGAAAATGTGAATGTCAGTGTTGCATGGAAAAGTGACTTAACATATGACTGGTGCATTGTGGCTGTGTGATGCAAGACAGTCATTTGTGCCAAAACACGAGTTGGGCTCCAAACGCAAAAGTGTACCATGATTCCCAGGTTGAGATTATTTCAATTGTCGTGTGTGAAACAAAAAAAAGTCATGTACCACAGAGCTGATATACAGTAACTTGTGGTGGATAAAGTGACCAAAAAACAAGTGAAGTCGTCAACAGTGTGTGTGGTGTGCTTTTGTGGAATGGGTGGCAAACATCAATTTTTTTTTAAAAGTTATTAAATACATTTTTGTTTTGTTTTCTGCTGTAAAACGCATTGGCAGAGTGAATGTGTTTACTGTGTTGAGTAACACCCATGGTGACATGCCTCGAGCTGTGTCATGAGAGTGTGTGACAGTTCAAATTAAGAACGTCTTTGGGTCAAGTGTTCCAACAGTCGCTCTTCACATTGTTTCAGAGCCGCTCTGACAGACTTCTCTGTTTAGCTTCCTCAAGCACGCAAACACCAGCCACAACTAGACCCCACTGTTTCTGCCAAGCATAACAATGGAAATGGCTGTGTCCCAATCACCTTATATAGCCTCATTTTCACATGGCACAAAGTTTGCTTACAGGATCTAACGAGGGCACAACAGGTTGAAGCACTGAAACAAGCTTTTTGCGCTTAACCAGGTATGATTGTGAGGATTTGAATTCTGCATGTGTGCTGTCATGTATAAGCATCAGCTTTGACTTCCATGTTTATCATCAGCTACAGAAAGCCAAGCAAAAGAGCCTGTAAACTACCAGCACGCCATCTTTAGATAGAACTTTCGACACAGTGGCCTGACTGAGACATGCTTGAGACTGGTATGGCCTCTGGCTGTAAATGGATAATCAGGGGGCAACAATAAGCTTTTGTTCTGAGGATCAACACATCATATGCCTCATACTCTGAGCCAGGCCCAGCTACGCCAAAGGAGAACTAGAGAACATGAATTGTCTTGTGATGTCAATATAGTGCAATAGTTAGGCTTGATGATTAAGTCATGGCATACTCATTTTCATTTCTTCTTTTTTTTTGGAAAGCTGAAGTTGTTTGCTAAGTCTGAATGACTTGCCATTTTTTTTGTCCTGGTCATTGATCAACATTGATGTTCTTCTGGGTTTGATTACCTTCTTCCAGTCCATATCTGGAACGCCACATTAACGAAAAATATAGAACACAGGACGTTAGGTCATTAATCTGTACATACAGTTTAAAAGTTGAGAGTATGATGAATCACTCAGAGTGAATTAGAAACTGGTGATTTCACACAATTACTTGCACGCAGTAAAATGAAGTGTGCCATACCATGTCAGCTTCATTCATCCCATTTACAGCGAACAAAATCAGCTGCCATTTTATTAGGCTACAGTTACATTTTTACTAGTGTGGCTGAACAATGAGCCATAATGAAAAACTCTTTAATTTCCCGATAAACATTAATGAAAATGTAATTGAACTAATGGCATAGACTTAAGTACAATGAGATCATTATAAACTCACCACTGAGTACCACAGACACATGATAGTCCCTATAGGAATATTATAGTGGTACCATACACTTTTTAAATACCAAGAGGTACAATAAGGGCAGTGTAAATTGTATTAAATGCCATCAGCCCACTGTAAACTCATATAGAAATATCACAGGACTAATAGAATGATTTCTCACCATGGTACAGATAAATACACTACATTTGAAATTTGAGGGAAAAATGGGTATGACAGAAGTACTGTCACACACTGAGATGACAGAAGTTACAAATAAGAAATATAAAATAATATAAGAAATAAAAATAATTAAGTGTCATCAGGAAGTGATGAGATACACAGCAATGTCAGATGTAATAATACTGAATAGTAGGGGGGGTATGGCCTATGTGGATGAGCTGTTTACCTGTTTTAAGGTAATTGTACTTAAATTTAAGTACCAGTATATCCATTTTGTCTATATTTATAATTGTAGTCAATTACAGTTTCTTACTCAACCATTATCTGATGGCTGTAGTCGCTAGCTGCTTGCTTTTCAGATAATGAGATAAAGTATGATGGATTGCTGTAGTTTAACCTTACAACAGTGGTTCCCAAGTTGGGGCTTGGGACCCCTCCAGGGGGTCACAGGATACATTTTAGGGGTCACAAGATGATTAAGGAGTTAGGAAAAATAAACATTTCTGCATGAAACTGGTTTTTTTGGTTTTACCTCTTCAGGCCTCTAAAAAGTAATCCCATTGGCAATCTGAGAATAAAAATCACTCTTTGCTTGCAGAGCTCACCGCTCATATAAATATGTAAACTTTGACAAGAGGTTGCGATTCAGCTTAACTTTGTTTTAAAGGGTCACGAGCCAAAAAGGCACTGACTTACAACATTATAATCACAACTGGATGCAAGTTTATTTTTCCTTTTCTTGTTTGCATGTTAGTTTTAAAAGGAAAAAAACTAAACAAGTGAACCCAAAAAAAACAAAGCCATAAACAATTGAACACTAAGTAGTTAAATTTGCTTTCTTGACTTGTAAATAAATATTTTCCATCACTAATGTATTTTAATACATTTTCCAACACTGGCTATAGGTATGGCTATGTATTAAGTGTATTAATATACTGTGGGTGATATCCTGCCATGGATATGAATAGTGGTGAATCATGAGGCAGAAGTAACATACTAAACATATATAAAATGTATTAAAATGTTAATGTAAGGTATTATAAAAATGTGAAATATAATGTTGCATCCTGTGTAGATTGACCGGGGTGATCAGAAAGATGATACGGAAGAATATTCTGCCACTATGAAGTACAGTAGGTCCTGTAGCCGTGATTTAGAGAGCTGTGGTACTGTGATACTGTATGCCTGCAGTAAAGAAAAGTTGACTTGAGGTCACACCGCCAGCAGTTGGCGCTTATAATTTAGCAGAGCAGCACACATGCGCATCATGTAGCCTAGCCTGAGCTGTCATCACATAAGGACACGTGAGGTAACCACACATGTAAATGTTCTCCAGTAGCACAAGGCGCCCCTGTCTCACTTGTGTTCTCCAGATGTGCCCCCCCCCCCATAATATGTTGTCTTTTTTTTTTTAACACGTTACACACAGTGTTGGTCATCCGGTGGTTTTGTTTGTACCTACAGTACAGTAGGCTAGTCTGCACCTTTAAGCCTGCAAGAGTGCACCCAGTTCATGTGTCCGTAAAGGCGCACGATATGACCGAACGCTGCTGACCGCGTAGACTACCTGGCAGGTCCTACCAAACATGTCTGTGTCTTTAAAAAGAACTCTTTACCGAGTGGTGCATGATGTCAGGGTGCTTGCAGTCAGTATACTGTTCATGTGAGCGGCGTTCACTTCCTGCAAAGCGACAGAAGCGGGCAAGCAGAGAGAGAAAGAGAGAGTGGGATAGAGAGATGGGGGGGACGAGCGGCCAAGATAGGACTAGAGTGATAGAGTGAGCCAGCGGACGAGGGGGAAACCGGGGCCTGCTTTTGTCCCGCAAACTTTATAGGTTATCCGAAGAGAAAGACCTGCCACATCTGCGCCAGCTGACAGCCGCAGTTTATGGAATAGCGACATAACGGGTAAATATATCCCCCCTCTTGGCTTGATGTTTACAGTGCCTGATTTGTATGACGCATAGGTTTTACCATGCATTATTCCCTCGCTTCTCCTCCTTTATAGGTACAATAGGAAGCTGCATACCCCGGACAATCTACTGACATTACAGCACAAGAGTTCATTTTGATAAAACTACCGGATAGACTAAGTTAGACTCTTAAACTTTCACGAAGTAATATTAGGAAATGTGAAGATTTTTACGCGGAGGATGGTGGGTGATTCCCGCAGAAGTACCACGCGCCACCAGAAGAATTTAATCAGACTGATAATTTTTGTAGTTTGTTTTTTTTACCACCCAAATTGTAGTCTAAATGTAATGTTGGGCAGCATATTTTTAGTGTTGTCATTAGTTTCAACTAAAGAAAAAGAGTGTAGAAAGTGGCATGATATTATCAGTCTTGCGTCACGATGAAGTCAAAACAAAAAGACAAATCTCCACCCATAATGCATCCATTGTAGTGCTATATGTTGCATGAATGCTGCTCGAATAATTAACGCAAATCTATTGAAGTTGCTGGTGTTGTCAGCATTATTTCACAAGTGTAGTAATATTGTAGTATAATATAATCTAGTACAGCTGGCTTCTCAAATCCTCAATCATAAGCGTTTTCCTTGCACTGCTAGTTCAAGACATTTGCTTCTTTAAATTATGGCTTTGTCTTGAAAATATCTACTATAACACTAAGAGATATAACACTAAACTGTCTATAAAATGTATATTCATTTGCAAAATTACATGATATATAGGCTATAAAATGTTTGGGCTGTGAGGATTGTGAACCAAAATGGATCAGTTTAAGTCAGAGTGAGTCAAAGTCAGAGTGATTGCAATATTAAGATTACATTTTAAAAGTTAAAAAGAAGTTTCACTGATACACTTTACTGCTGCCTGCTGCAGTGTCAGATCCGTCAGTTGTGGCTCTGTTTACCTTACCTGAACCCTGCAGGAGCCATATGCCTATACGTACGCCCTC
>LKNJ01002154.1:68793-103542 GCA_002120245.1 Maccullochella peelii | reverse complement strand
CACACACACACACAGTGGTAAAATTTGTTGCCCAGCCCTACAACCAGCACCAAGTGGCTGTCATCTTTGAAGCCCCACACTCCTACTGTCCTGCTACCTGCTGGTGTTTCCCTTCAAGCCACAAAAAAAGACACAAAGTCCCACTGATGCTCGCTATGCTCCTCCTCTTCTCTTTCTGTCTCTCTCTGATTCTCACACACACACACACACACACACACACACACACACACACACACACACACACACACACCACACAGACGAGCTGCCCTATTAAAAGCTGCAAAAAAAAGCAGGCTGCCTTTGTCCTATTACTGTGGAGTGGAGCTGATGTTAGTGAAGTTGGCAGCCATGGATGACTGGGAGCCACCAAGGCCTTGGTCAGCTGACATTATCCTGCCCCTCAAATGCTACACAGCCCTGCAGCGGTGTCCGTCTGTGTGTGCCTATGAGGGTGTGTGCCTGTTGTACTATTTGTCCTTGTCCAAATGTAACTTCTGGATTGAGTAGCCATTCATCGCTTGGTGGACAGGAAAGAAAAAGAGAGAGAGACAGAGAGAGAGCTACAAATAAGGTGGTAATCTGAGTGGATCTGAGCCCTGATCCTCTTTGGCTCTCGTAGTGTGTGTAGGAGGTCACATCAAGCTTGAGCTCTGGGATAAGATGGGCAGAAAAACAGAGGAGATATGAGATTTGGACAGGAGCTAAAATCACCAAAACAGATTGAAAGGGATCAGCATTATAGCAGCATAGAAAAATATGGAAAAATTATTTGAGTTATCTGTCTGTATTCTTGTGTGTGTGTTGATATGACTGAGTCGAGAACCACATCTGCCACAGGATTACAGACACACATTGAGTCATGCAAATTCTTCAGAGGTATAAGGGGGGTCAGTGACCATTCAAATTTTGTGACAGCTGTGATGCCGAAGGTCTGAATTGAGTAAAGGCAGTGGAGATGAGCTTCCAGTGCTCCAACTGTAGTCCAGGGATGAGGCTGAAACCCGGCAAACAGTCCAGATGGGTGAGCAGCACAGAGCCAAAGCCCTCCTTAACCTGCTGGATCAGGGAATCAGAGATCACACACACACACACACACACACACACACACACACACACACACACACACACACACACACACACACACACACACAATCTCCTTCATACACAAACACAGACACATCTCTACCTGCATACACCCACGCTGAGACGAGGTGTAGCCAATCGGATCCGTTTAAAAAGTCTATCCACAGGGCTGAAATGTAAGGTAATAAAACCTGGCTCACTAGTTTGTTTATGGTAACTGCCGTGAAATAGCTACCGCCTTGCTTTATAGATTGAATGTCATAAAAAAGATCAATTTGTTTCTTTGGGAATAAGCAATAATACAGTGCATTTAATATTCCTTTTTACAGACTTGTTTTTTTTCCTTGTAGACTGGAAGCATTAGGGATGCCATTATAAGGCCAGATAAATTGGTCTACTGAGGCTTGGTCTACCCCATAACAAGCGCCGCGATTCTAAAACATTTATGCAACATTGCCCAACATTACAGCATTTAGTATTTGTAATGGAGAATTGTTTGGTCCCTATAGATGATCAAGCATGTTGTAATTGCACGGAGCAGTTATCTGCCAGTTACTTTTTCCTTCATTTTGTCATGCGGAACTGCATGAAGAAAACCCATTTTGCTGCCCTCTTTCCCCCTTCCCCCAAAAATAGCCATTAACTTGTTTTGGCTTTTCGTGGTTTATCACTAATTAATGCAGAATTAGCAGGCTGATTGTCCCGAAAACCCCCGAAAATTGTTCCGAGTTGTCAGGAAGAGGTTTTGAAAATAGCTCTCTCTCACCCGTCTCTAAACGTGCGATTATGTGTATCGGCTGCAGCTCTGCTTTGCCGCACTGAAGACAAGCCAGAGCGGGGAGGGGTAGGGAAAGGGAAGGGAATGTGTGCACGTACATTGTTAGCAATTACTTTTTTCTCAGAATAATCGTCAGGCAACTGTGGGGCACACCGAATAAATAAGAACCTAAGTCGGGTTTAGGGCACATTGTTATCACAGCTGTGCCAGTGCTGTGACTGTGAAATGGAGAATATGGTTTCGCTGCTCTCAAAAATCACTCTCGCCCACTGGGCTAGTGTTCCTCAAGTTCAGCTCACCCTGTGTGATATCCACTTGCCAACAGTGAGTGCAGGGTTCTGAAATTCCATCCTACACTGGATTTCAGACCTTACCATATACTTTATGCTGTGTCTTGGCTTGAGCTGCGTACCGCCAGCACAGCACAGGCCCCTAAATATATGTTTTATAGTAAAACAGAACTGAGACAAAAGTGATGAATATAGGAAGGAGGGAAAGACAAATTCCCAATCCCATCTCTTTTTGGTGGGAGAAACATAAAATAACCAATCCATTATGCGAGTACCACCCCTGCTGTGTTCCCCTGATTTCCCTCTAGCTATTAGCAGCTTAGGACACAAATAGATCACACAAGATATTAAAAAGCAGCAGGAATCTAACAGTTTAAAAGCCCCACCGTAATCCTCACTGTGGAACAAAAACATGTCTTGAATGCAGTCAAATTATTTTTTTCTGCTGATTCTTTCTTCTTCTTTTACGGTTATTGTTTAGTATTCATATTTTATAGTGTGTGTTTTTATATTAGAGATGGAATTTACAGATGAGACAGAAAGGAGAGGTGAGGCAACACAGGTCATAAGCCAGAGTTAAACTCAACATCACATTGACGCTACCTTATTCTCTATGTTCATATATTTTTGATTAATTTTATTTTTCTTCTTTCCCCACATACGTATGACTCAAATGAACTGATAGCACTGTTTTCACCCTGGCAGGCTCCTATTGTGCCAAAAAATATTGAATCATCTGTTCATAGCAGTGTAGAAGCAGATTCAATAATGAAAACTCAGGAGACCGATAATGTTGTTCATAACAATGAAAATGTACAGATGTATCACTATACTGGATGTCTAAGCTTTACCCTTAAAACTTCAGTCACAGATTTGTGCATGACAGGAAATAAAACATTTTGTCAGAACTGATCAGGGAATGAAATAGCGAGTGAGGTTGATGTTAACAGCTTTTGACGTCATCTAACTGACAGCACCTGGGTGTGCTACAGAAATCATATCAGAATGTGTGAAGACTGTGTAACAGAATATAATATTGGTACAAATTTGACCAAAATTATTTTGTAGGAATATGTTGTTTAACACGAGCAAGGTGCTTATTTCAATTATGTAGGCAGAAATGTGGTTTTTGTAATACACATTTTGATGCTTTCTGTCATGACACTTTGAGATTTTCACTTTATAATATTCATTTCAGCCACAGACAAACTACAAAATGCCACGTGAGAAGATTATGCATTTGTGGAGATGGATAGAAAGTGGAGATTGGTGGGAAAAGATTGATATGACTTCAGGTATGAAGAAAGGAGAGAAAATATACAATGTCCTTGAGATCTTTGATGGACTGTATGATCTCTCTTGTCCAATTAATTCACAGGATCTCACTATCCATGCTCCGGTACCCCTGATTTAATGACTATTTCAATTCTGCTTCGAACTCTCACTGGATTTAGCTCCTTTTTTGGACTATAAAATCCATGTTGAGGAAAATGAAATACCGGCAGACATAATAAACATGAAGGCAGTTTAAGTGATTATGTCGGTGCGCCTTCACAAACTAAATCCATGAAAATCCATGAAACTAAATCCATGAAAATAGCACAGGATGTGAGTGTTTGCTCTAAGTCGTAGTCTGAGTAGTTAGATGCAAAGGCCTAATTTTTATACCAAATTTGCACTTAAGCCTTTTCGCATATTTTGTGCCAGGTTCAGGTTACTTTATTTGTACCCGTAGGTAGATTTGTTTTGCAGTTCAGAAAAATCAAGACAGACATCCATCTAAAGACAATTAGACACATTTTTACAGACAGCATAGACAGTAGACCAGGACAAGACATGAAAAAGTGCAAGTACCAACCTCACGCTGGATGATATTTGAAGTGATTTCAGTTTTAGGCAAATCTCCAATTTAGTCTAATCATGGAGTTGTGCTCTGCTGTCACAGAACAGGGGTAGGACTCAGTCAGAGGTAACATAATGCTGTCTTTTTCTCATTTTAACCGTTCTGACACAATCAAGCATGTTTGATATTATAATAAAGGCTTTAGTTTTGCTCAAAAGATATAT
The DNA here is from genome assembly GCA_002120245.1 of Maccullochella peelii. Taxonomy (NCBI): domain Eukaryota; kingdom Metazoa; phylum Chordata; class Actinopteri; order Centrarchiformes; family Percichthyidae; genus Maccullochella; species Maccullochella peelii. Next base: position 99,324 of record LKNJ01002154.1, on the reverse strand, counting down.
GATAAAATTCATAATTTTACACTAAAGACCTGTACTAAAAAAAACAAGCTGTAGTAAACATGGTAAGGTTACACTGGTATGGAATTTCATTTTTTAAACACCACATTACTTGGAAACCATGCAAAGGATATTTTTAAATCAATCACTTCTGGTTGCAAACCAATTTTGCTCTTTATCATTGCAAAGAGATTAAATTGAGTTAGCTGTGACATGTGACTTCATGCATCCAAATGTGTTTGGATATAGAAAAAAACTAACATGGATGATTTGATTATTTTAGACGTGTCACATTACCCGGTGTTCACGTTTCCAGTATCTAAATTACTTGAGAAAAATTAAAGGCTTTCAACTACAACATAGCTGACTCTCTAGTCAAATAACAATATCATCTGATACTGTAACGAGTCAACAACATTAACAACAATTATTCAATTATTCCAACTGCTGGAGTTAGACAGATTGCCTAACCACTCACTTTTAAAACGTTTTCACTCACATAGATAAATAATAGCATTTTGTGTTTTACATTTAATAAAAACTGTAGCATATGCAAACTATCCTGAAACAATTTCAAATTAGTGTAGCAGTAAATCAGTATATTTCATGTTTTATCCCTAAGGATAGTTGATAATTCAATCCTTGATCAATATCCTTAGGGTCATCTAAAACACAAATTAATTAAATCAGCATGGTGTCTCTTGTCAAAGCCAAACAGGCTATAAAAATGGCCGTGAATAAACCTTTAATCAAACAAAAGGTAAATCCTCAATGTGAAAATGAAATACATCATGCTTCAAACAGAACAATTCAAACGTGAACGATCCAGATAACTTCACAGAATTAATCAAACACACTGTTTCCAAAATCATCCCCAGTCCTTGTCAGACCTCCCTCCTCAATTACCGACATATTCTTAAATCAATGTGGAGTAATAGCAGTGTAAAGACGACAGTGGAGTGGACTAGAAGATGTCTAGTGTCTAGACCACTCTGGCTAGATACACACTCACACACACAGTGATGTGACATGCCCTTAATTTCCACGACGTCACGTCACACCAGGGGCCCATCAGGACTCGACACTCGACACAAACAAAAAGAAATCTTAAGGCGGGACGACACCTGGTCACAATTAAAAGCTGAGGAATTAACCTTAAGTACGGATGTTCTGACTAGACGTTACAAATATAACTCACTGCACATTCGTACACACCATACCATACGTACATGCGCAAAGACAAGTTCAAGCAAAATCACATCTACTCAGTTATTACTATTCACCATCTCTTCATAAACATAAAATATAAATGGTTGTAGACAAGTCATTCTCTGTGTGTGCATTTGTGAGTGTGTCTACGTGTGTATAATGTGTACGCGCGTATGTGTGTGATGAGATTAGAATTGTCCAGGACATTCATCTATTCTGTAGCTGGTGAGGAGATTGAGTGGGGTTGGGTGATATGATGGCACTTTCACAAAGGATTACATTACTCTCTCTCTCTCCCTCATACAGTACTCTTTTGCTCACCCAACTCCTCACATTTGATAATGGACACTGCCTATATTATGAGCTGAGCCAGTGCTAGATAAAGGTTTCAGATCCAAAGAGATGGAGATACATGCACACAAGCATGCGTTGAGAGTGTATGTTTAAGTTATATATGACTTACTGAAGTCTCCTTTTCTTTTGACAACTGGTATTCGTCATCCACTGCTATCTCTGTGTCATGAGCAATGTGAGAACAGAGGTATAGTACTTACAGGCTAATTATGTAGCTTAGTCAATCTATTGACTATCTAATCATCTAGTCAGAAAGTTATCTCATATTGGGCAGGGTAAAAGCAAAAGTCCCCTGTAGGAATAGTATGAATGGAGCCAAGGCATAGCGTGTTCAGTGCTATCTGTGCCATTATAGTAGAGATGATTAAATGTGTCTTTAAATTCCTGGTATTGTAGACATACCAGCTGCAGGCCATTTATTTACTGTTGCAGTTAGCAACAGTGAGGATGGATGTACGGAGCGGGACTTTGCTCTGTTACTGTAAATGTTGGTGGTTTTTAGAGCATTAGTGACTTCATGTGATTTCGTATCAGGGATTGGTTGTGAATCAGATCCTGAAATGTGTGGTGGAAATTCTGATTTCCCTTGTGGGGAAGTAAACAAATAAAATGATGATCCAACAAACAGTTGTCTTTTATAGATTTAATTAAGCAAAATAATAAAAAGTAAGCAAATAATAGGTAAGGATAAGGACGAACACAGAATCAATCTATTTCAGCTGAAAGGAAAGAGATCATACACCAAGCTGTGTACGATGAGTCTGAGCCCGAAGTACAGAAACAGTCACATATTTATAATAGCATGAAAACAACAAGGCAAGGGAGACATAATACTGTCGGACCTTAGCCTAAGCACCTGTGTCTCAGTCTAACAGATATCATCCAAGCATCAATACAAGACAGACTGTTCTCCTATCGCCCCTTGAAGGACACAGGGCATACTGTTGTTCAGAAACCAAATCTACACAAAACACCAGTGTACTTTACGCCAGACAAAACTGTGCAGAGGGAAAATGACAAATTCCATAAAGCACAAAACACTACATAACACGCAAAATAATAATGATAAATTTTGCCCTTACAAAATGAATTTAGATTTTTGTTTTTAGAGTTATAATCTTTAACATTTTCACAAAATCACACCCTGTTTTTAAAACTATTAATGTTCGGCATTTTTTCAGCAATAATTTATTATATTTACATTCTGCAATCATCTCTCTATATAGTTGTTTTCATTGTTAGCAGCAGGGTCCGCCATTTCTGCATTTAATTCAAATTGCCCTCCCACGCACAAGGGAATCCCCAGGAAACTATGCATGTATTGTAATCCAGCATTACTTTTCTTAATTTGATCTCAATAATATCAGCCTAACTGTTTACTGTTCACTGTCCTAAAGCCTTATCAGAGCTGTATTAAGTTAATGCTAATACAAACCCAACATTTCCTACTGGTGCTGCGTCACATTAAAAGCATCCAATCTGCGAAACACAGGGTGGCTTTCACTGCAGCCGCAGTAAACACAATGTATTTGTCACTGAGGTTAGTGCTGACAGCAATCGTTTGTCAAAAAAAAAAAAATCTATTTTTTCTGCTCTTTTTGACAGCGGATCTGTTTTAAATGTTGCAGGAAGTAATGGAACAAGAAGGAGCAGCCACAGTGAGCTGCTCCTGCTTGTTGGATAAAGAGTTGCAGGCGACGGGCTGCTCTGATTGCAGTTGCCATTATTTTTGACTGACTTCTTTATTAAAATGTGAGTTTGTTTGGCTGCACTGTAAACAGATGCATCAGTTGCTCTTCTTTGAATTGCTGACAAAGTGGCTGCTCAAGAAGTGTTTCTTATAGTATTGTTGCCCCATAAGCACAAGGACTGAAAGCATAAGCATTTCAACTTTATAGTATAATAAATATACACACATTTGTCTTAATGGGTATTTACAATGCAAAAGAATAGGGCAAGATATGTTATGACAGCAGACTCAGTCTACATAAGGCTTCATATATATATATATATATATATATATATATATATATATATAAGCATTCTAGATGAGGTGTTGATGGTGATGTAGGTGTTTTAAGTACTGCAAAGCTTATAATAAGCACGTCTATCAAATAAAGTTGATTGACTTATAAAGTAACATTTTTAACAACAAATGTCACATTATAACTGGTTTTAATTTCATCTATGTTGTCACTTGGTAGTCACTCCATTTTTCTTTTGTTTTTTTCTTTGCACATTTCTCACTTTATATGACAGACGTTATAAGACCTCACTAAAAAAAGTTTAATTGCACAACGACAGCATGTTTAAAAAAAAAATAAAATAAATGTCCCAATCACTGCAAAACTCATTCCTATAAGAGACAGGTCACTGTGTCCAGAGGCTAAAGCTGGTCACTAGAGAGATAGAGAGACATACTAAGAAAGAGAGAGAGCAGGCTCGATAAAGAGACAGAAGCGGTAATGACAAAAGCGTAGGAATCTAAGCTACAGTTGACTGTAAATGCTCTCCATTACAATAAATGACTTCATTACAATAAAGATGTGTTCAACCACCCTCTGTGTTTCAATGAGTATAACTGTGGAATGATTCGTTGAAGTGTGCTCAAGTAATAGAGCTTCAGATGCAGCCTGTGGTATTTACAGTTATCCCCTCAATGTGCCGGCCCAGGACTGCCAAAGAGTATTTGTACCTGCGCAGAGCACCTGAATATGCACACTAATGCACACACAGAGACACACAGCTGTATCACACCGATACGGCCTTTCTCTGTGCCTATTAAGACACTGAAGCTTTTAGCACCTAGCAGCACTAATCCTATAGCCTTATGCTCACTGGTACTGGAGCCAAATGGCCTTATACAGAGGCTCTCTCACTCTCTTTCTCTCCCTCCCTTTTCTCAGTGTGTGAGTGTGAGCATCTGTGACTGTTTGTGATGAATGGATGAGGCGTAAGAGAAGAGGCATGAATGTGAGACACTGCACCACTGAGGTCAGTGAGGAGAGAGAAAAAAGAGACTGAACAAGGGAGGCAGAGACGAAAAAAGGGGATGGGTGTATGTGGGGGTGGGTTTGTGCAAGTGTGTGTGTGTGTGTGTGTGTGTGTGTGTGGGGTGCTGGTGGTGGTGGGGGGAGGGGGAGGGGGTAGTTGCACATGAATTGCATCCAAAAGCACCTACATGCACTCTGCCCCTGCGTTTATGTCCTGCTTGTCAGGCATGCAGAGCACGCGCATGCTTACGAGTGTGTGTGTTTGTGTTCTTGTGTGCGCACTGGCGTGTGTGAGTGCATGCTTGTGCAAGGCCGAGGTAGGTTAAACTTGTACTCGTGAAGTGTTCCCAGAAGAGATTAATCATCCTGTGCTGGAATGCAGCATCGCGGTCATAAATCATCACCTGACCTCTCTCTCTCTCTCTGCCACACGTAGTGGTGGAGTCAGGGTAAAATAAGTGTCATTGCATCTGCAGTAAACAAACAGCCAACAGCCTTGACAGAAGCATGAAAGGTAGGAAACAGAGCTAATTATCAAATACAGTCCAATAGAACGATCAATCGAATGATCAGTAAAATGTATGGAAGCCTGTTAATGACAAAGCCATTGACAGAATTAAAAAAAATGAAAATGAATGGGAGTAATTCTGTAAATCAAGATTTGAGAGGAAACCAGGACAAAACTGTAGGCGTAATGGATGATTCGGGCCCATAAGAATGATTCTGTCACTAGCTTTTAGCATTTTAGGCATCTTACAAATCGCTTGTTCTCAGTGCCAAAAGTTTGGACTCCTGGCATGTGAACGGAACCTGAGAATATTGTGAAATCCAACTGTATTACAAGACAGAACCTTGATATTGGACGATTTTGCAAAGCCCTGGTTAAATACAAAAAAAACCTTCAATGCCAACAAGTTATTTATTATTACAATATCGGCACATGGCAACTATTTGATAGAAAGATTAGGAAAAAATGTGGCAATGGCAAATAATTTATGATTAAGGTACATTTAAGGGTAGATCACCAACTAATTATTGCTCTGTTACAGGACACAATCGCCAGTCTCTTGTATGAAGGCAGATGAGCTGTCCATCTACTAGGATACTAGGAATCCATTAGATTTGTAGTGGAGGGTGACAATTCAGTATTATTGTTTATTGTCTTTCAGCTGAATTAAATCAAAATGATATGATCAAATCATCACAATGTGGTTGTAAAACCTTCTGTTGTGCAAATTAATCACAGCAAGCTATAAATAAAACATAACAATGGAACACAAACACACTGCTTTGAAAAGCAATTATTTTATATATTTAAATTTTTGACTTATTGTGATATATACTGATATAAGTAAATATCCTTATCAATTGCAATAATGATTTAAAACATGTTGCTCAGACCTATCTGTAAGTAAAGTGCCATCTCGTTAGACCCCCCATTCTAATTAACATAAGACTACATCCAAACGTGTTCGATTGGTTGTCTTTGTTTGGCTAAAGGAAGCCTTTTGAAATAAATGTGACCCTCAAAGACAGATAAAGTATGGGCGAATCCTTGTAAAGCATGCTTGCCAGAAACTGTAGCTCCGAATATGCCAAAACATCTGAATTTTACACCCAAATGATTCTGCACTTACACTTCTGTAATTTAACTTGCACATTCACTGCAGCTTGATTGTGGCTTGTGCTTTTTGTCTTCATGGTTACTATTAATGAACAAGGACACGCATCTGCTAATGTGAGGTAGCTACTACTCCACTTTCTAAGCAGTGACTGCGGTTAGGACAACCTATATTACAAGGTTCTTCTCAAATGTTCAAGGGCCGGTGGGAGCCAGAGATGCTGTTGAACAAATGTTTAGACCATCACTCTGATTTCAGTGGGAAAAGGAAACTAGTCGCAAATCAATGCTATTTTGTGCCTTTTGCAACTCAGGTAGAAGCAAAGAGCCCTCCTTGGTTATGTTCAAGTACAGGAAATTGATTCTGTAATATTAAAAATTCAACAGCTGAGTTTCATTACTTTTCTGAGCCTATTCCCTTTCCCTTGTGGAGTGGGAAAATATCACAGTTTATTAAATTACTTCTCTGAAAAGTCTCTAGGGATGCCATCTTAACTCCCGTCCTCCTTCACAAGGCCATTTTAGACTGTAACTAGGCATGTCTGCTAAGAAAGAGAGACGGAGAGACAGAGAGAGGGGATAAGCAATAGAGGGGTGGAAGGTACACTAAATTTCCTGAATTCATTGGCTGCCACAGAGGGTTTGTGGTTATTTCATTGGCTGTGAAAGGCGTGGAACTGAATGGTCCCACAAATTAAGGGTAGGGGAATTAGAGTACAGTAAACGGAGAAGCCACAGTAATTCCTAAGTAAAATTGCTAGTGTGTGTGCATGTGTGTGTATGATGTATGTGTGCCTGGATGTGTGCCTTAGCTGACATGTCCTCGACATGTATTCAGGGTTACAGCAGACCCTCGTGTAACCCGGCAAAGCCCTCAGTTGAAGTGTACTTAGAAATGCAAAAGCCTGACGGTATTTAGCAAGTTCACTGGCACAAAAGATCCTCATGCATCATCTGTAATATGGCCCTGACTACACTTCCTGTTCGAAGCAGCAAAGGGGTCAGGGCTTGACTGGGTCTGTAGGTCTGAGCAATGACTAGGCAGTCTCTTTGAGCATGACTCAACTGGCCACACCTTCCTCTTAAGGGCAGCAGAGGACAGGTCCACTTTTCACTGCATTTCTCAAAAACAGAGACAGAAAGAAGAAGCAGGAGAATTTGTAATTTGTGAGGGAGTCTACTCACCTCTGATGCACACTAATGGAAAGTTTAAAAAAGAAACCTTGCACTGCAGGGCCAACAGATCTTCTTGGTTTCTTTTTGTATAATTTAGCTCAGTAAAGTCAGCCAAGACATTCAGTTTGATTCATTGTGGCTGGGATAGGCTCAACAGGCATTTTGCTCGCTTTTGCATCTTCAATGGGACCAAAATTACTTTACAATGGGATCAACCTTCAACCATACACTGTGCAGCAGGTATCATTTCAACTGGTTAACTGGTTGAAAGATTTCACTTAAATCATCCACTGAAAAAGTAACAGATAGAACAGTAAGAAAAGACTTGGTACTAGCCATTATCCACGAGTGCATGCGCAAGTAGGCACATGAGACTCTAACTTTGCTCAACTTAAATGTAACCGGGAAGCTCACAACAAAGCACCATGAGCATGTGAGGAGGATGAGTTAAAACCAGTCGGTCAGCTGTCAGACAGATGTAGCGAATATCATCCCACTCTGCCATCTCTTCCAGCACAAAAACCCACAGGATCCATGGGCATGGTAATCTAAGATGAAGGCTGCTCTCTACAAGCGTCACTGTTTCTAAAGCACAGCTAATGTCGGGTGTCACACGCCACACACATGCATACACACATTGCACTGCATTGAGAACTGTGGTCTGAGCTAGTTACAGCCCCTTGAAAGAAAAATATAGACCATTAAGGTCACAAAGAGTTTGCGAGGGACAGGTGGAGGGAATGAGCTTATGGCCTTCAGGTTTCATGTTAGTCCAAGAAAAACTGAATCTGCAACATGAATCTGAAAGCAAATGCAGGAATGCATTAAGACACGGTATCAGTAATGTCTGCTAGATGCTGGCTCCAAACAATGTCAGACTTTTATGTATTCAAAATCATTTTCACATTAAGTTAGGGTCTCTCAGTCTTTAGTGACAGTGCATTACACACTCTGATCCACTGTGTCTACTGTGCAACCCACAGGCTGCCACCAAGTAACCATACCAACTTCTCTACACTCTCTCGTCTCACCCAAAAATACAAGAATTCAGGAGGGCAGCCATGTCCTTCCTCCCAAACTGTTTGGAAAAAGTGAGATTTGTTTAATTCTTATGCATTATGATAGTGATAAGATGTGATATAGCAGAATTATGACTAATAGTTTTGGTTCAATTTAATGGGGTGAGTCAAGACACGAGTCATGTAAACAAGATTGTCACTTGATGCAATCATAAAAAACGGCTTGAACAAAATATTGTTCATTTACAGTTTTGGGAGCAGTGGAAGTGATATGTCACATGTAAACTAAAACTGGTTTAATTCAACCTTGTAATCACTTAAGAAAAAAAATATTGTTTTATTTTTAACAAAACCCAAGCCACAAAACATTTCTTCAGGAAGCTATGGGAGATGTCATCAACCACGTTTTTTACACTCTGTGGTTTCCTACCATCTACCCACCAATTAATCAATTACTGCAATTAATTTGCTCCTTCATCAGCAAGTCTTTGTAATTTTAGCCTCTCAAAAAAACCACAGCATGCTATTCCTACATATGCCTGCACAATGAAAGACATATGAAAGAGCACAATTAATGTTGAAAGTTGAAATGGTGAAACTTGAAACAGAGAGGACAATGGGGCATGAATGGATCAAATTGAGGACTAGACAGCCAGAGCAGGGAAATGTAGAGGGGGACGGTAAGCAGTGCACAACTGGTTAGATGTAGTAGAAATGAGGGGGAAAACCGAGCTGGTCCTTTTCTATAAAAGCCTTTCTGACACCGCTGTATCTCATGCCACCCAAAAGCTCCTCTGCAGGAGGCCAAACCCGGGCAGCATAATAGGAATGAAATCGTTCCTGCAGCAGTTTTATTCTGGATCTGGATTTATGACACTGAGTTGATTGTATTTCTGGCTCAAAAAAGCCATGAGCTTGTGAAATAGCTGAGAGGGTAGTAGGACGGACAGAGCAGCGTATAATAGAGCTAAGCTTGTATTTTCTATTTGCATGCACATGCTGACAATTACAGCAACAGTATACACAATATCACCCCTCTCCATATTCTGTCACAAAGACCATAATTTTCACCCAACCTCTCCTCTCCCTCTAAAGGTCAGTGTTCTTAATTAATCAGTGGTGACAAGAGGTTGTTTCTGCTTCCATTACCACCGATCCTGTTCTGTCCCAAATGACAAGATGCTAAGGTCTAATGTACCTTACAGCTGCAGTATTTGCTATATTTCAAAAATGATTTTACCTGATAAAATAACAATCATGCCCTCACCTCTATTTACTGTAGCTCTGCACCATTCAAGACCTGCTTGTGAAAATGGCTTAAAAAACCCCAAAACAATGGAGGTTTTAAGCTGCAGGTGTGTGAATCTGCTGGGGATAATTGCATGCTTTTCTCCTCTCTAGCATCTTCATGGAAAAACAAAACTCTAAACTTGGCCCCCAAGACTAAATCTGATGGATTTAAGGTATTTAAAAACATCCTACTGTTGTCAGTGGAAACAGTGTGTTTCAAACCTTGTTAAAATGTCCAGCTAAAGGAAAAATGTTGCCACTGTGCAGCAAATAGTGTTTCCAAAACCACAACAGTCAACACATGAAATCGTACAAAGCCTACTAATAAGGGCCACTTTACAGGCTCTCAGGTAAATTATACCTGAGAGACATATAAGCAGCTTTTTGTTATGACATCAGCTAACATGCTGCAATGTAGTTATCATTGACAGGATTTAAAACAATAAACACAATGGTGCCTATTTTGTGTTTGAAAGGGACTTTTGGCTCTAAATCGGCCACAAAATTGCATTGGCCTAGTCACAAACATTCAGCCCACTATGCTGGTTCATTATCTAACACTGAGTGGGTTCTGAATTGTTTGGAAAGGACAAAATGTATCAACTGGGCTCTCTGTACCAATACAGGTCACGCCTGTAGTGTGTAAATGGCATTAGTGAAATTGGACTCTGGAGGTTTTCTAATGCTGTTTTCCATCTATTTGCATGTGTGAATGTGGACGGTCCTATCTACGCACAACAGCGGGCAACACACAGCAGAGGGGTCACACTGGACATCACTGACCTCTGAACAGCCCCATGGCCCTGAGAGCGTGTGTTGGTTTGATGCTCGCATGTGTGTGTGTGTGTGTGTGTGTGTGTGTGTGTGTGTGTGTGTGTGTGTGCGTGTGAGTATGTGTGTGTGCGTGTGTGCGTGTTCGCCGCCGTGCGCACGCATTAGGGTTATTGTGTGAACCTTCAGTCTTTAATCCCATAATCTGCTGAACCCTGGAAATCACTGCAGTCATCTGTCAGCCGGGTCAGAGCGTGCTGCAGGGTTCAAGCACATGCACACAGCCAAACACATACACACACACATATACACACACACTCAATGATAGTAATTTATTCAACAGGGCCAGCCTTGTTTCAGTCTAATGAAGATTGATGCTCCTCTTTCCAGGCCTCACAGGTGTTGCACTCAAATGTATGTATAAATACGTAACCCACATAGAGGAAGAGAGAGAAAAGGAGATTAACAGAAAGAGATTCACTCTCATCATATTCACATGTGAATTGACGAAATATCCAGCATGCACATAAAAGTTTGCATGCGTAAAAGTCAATCTACAGTATATCTCCATGGTAACAGGCAGAGATAATCTTGTTTAATAGTTGTCAAGGTCCAACAAGGACATGGACTCAGAGAACCCGTACTGCTCAGACCCTTGAGTCAAGTCTAAACCTCTCAGGCCTGTTTGTGTGTCTGTATGTGTGTGTGTAGCCATGCCAAATGGGACACCCTGAGGGCTTGTCTGGAGATTGTGGTTGACACGGCCTGCTGCTGTCCAGTGTGAGCTCCTATTAGCACTTAAGACTGTGACTCGCCACGCATATGCACACACACAAACACAACACACCGGTCATAATGATTATGCTTGGCAGGTTAAAGACTGAAGACTGGATGACAGCTGAGTGTGTACTTGTCCATGTGAGTAAAACAGACATAGCTAAATCACACAATGTGCACTTGTCTCCATATGCATGTATTTAAATGTGTGTCAGGAATGATCGCACGCCAGTCTGAGGGCTTTGCTTTCTTTTTGATTATATGCCCCTGTCAAAAGCTCAAGATGGAAGGGTGGAAAGTGGGAGAGGGATCAAAGAGCGTGAGAGATCACACAGACGCAGGCAGGCTTGAAGAGAGCTAAAGGTGGAGGAGGAGATAGAAGGGCCACAGAGAGAAACTGTACCAGTTAAACTGAAGTGTGAATCTCAGCAGGGCGCCTCATCATCAAGATCTGCATGGCATCTGTGTGTCTTTTCATGTCATAAGGTGCTGACTACTGCCAGGCTCTGGGCTCTACAGCTGGTGTGTGGGCCTTATCCCTCGACACCCTTTCTTGATACACAACTGACTCCAAAAGTTTTTCTAATGTAACCTTAAACTAAACGCATGCATATGACATTCAACCCTTAACTAAGAGACACACTCAGTGTCCAATGAATATTCGTTCCTGAGTGAACGGCGTCCTGCAGTGTTATGGTCCTCACTGCAGCTTGAGGGGAGCCAGCTGGGCTGTGGCTTTCAGCCTCTCTGTGTCACCACAAAAACACAGTGCATGGCAGCAGAGGAAAGATATTAAAATTCAGCACAACACACGCGCAACTACACTGCCTGGCCCTTTGATTTAGCCCTCCACAATGCATAATACCACGCGTTATTTCTAATCCAATAAATGGCAGAATGTAAGCCAAGTGGATGAAACAGAATACAAAGACTGTAGCAATTGGTGCTTTTGAACAGAATAACTCGTGAAATGTGGAGAGGCTGGAATACACGGCCGCACCGCGGCGACGCAGAGCCGTGGCCGTCCAGAGGAGAGGAGACGCTCGGTAATGACAGGTCAAGCAGCCAATTAAAGCCCACTAGTGACTCCATCTTTGTCATGATGAAGTGAAAGCATCTTTTTCGAAGGACAAAACTCACTTTATCACGCATATACGGAGAGCGATGAGATGAGGATGCTGCGCTGCGGTAGCCATAAACGCCTTGGACAGAAACTAAGATTAGCTGAGCTCCTGCCCCTCATCACCACAGGCAGGTATAACCTACTTCACATTGACCCTTAAAAGAAAATAAGCTCTACACAGAAAAGGACGTGTTTTTTTAGAGATATCATGAGGACGTTTGTGTTGGCATGCCGTGCAGATGTGCTGTTCGCTGCTCAAACCACAAACTCCATAGCGATTCGTGTAAGGTCATCCCTGCCCTGGAACTATTAACCAGACAGCTGGACAAAATGACACGTAAACGGCACGGCAGACACTGGAAGGGAGCCCTGTGTGACCAATGCCAGTCAAGTGCATTGTCACAAGAGAACCACAAATGTTATTCCGTCAAAAAGGCACCTCAATGTCATCGCTCTGCTCTGCCCTCCCAGTCCTACTTGCCACAAGAACTGATTGCGTACACACATGTGCCGTTTGTGGTCGCAGAAGCTGGTGTGTAAACAACAGAAGCGCGTAAGCATCGTTTCCATAGGAATATATCTTAAATATAACGTACCTGTTCCCTGCTATGTGCGGCACTCACTGCATAATCCTCCTCCTTCAACTCGAACTTTTCCTTCCCTCCAATCGAACAGCCCGCTACTTGACACTTGTTTATTGCATACTTTTCTTTGCCCCGTCTGTCCTGACAAGCAGCTACTGCAGACAGCGTGAGGTGAGAGCAAGGGGGGGGCTAACGTAGAGGATAGGCTATAAGCCTCCAGTACAACATCTCAAGAAATCGGGGAATCAAACGGAGCAATCCATTCCGCGGCGATGGTCGTTATAGGGAACAGTGCTGACTGGAAAAGAGGGACCGAAACTGGGCGAACGCGGCTGTGCGCAAGCGGCACGTCTTCCGTGGATTCTCTTCAGACCTGAGAAGCGGTAGGCATGCTCTGGACGTGAGCGACGGCCGATCGGTTAAAGCTGCGCACAGCAGCACCAAGGGAGCGACCATCCACACATAGTATAGAGGAATGACCGAGGCTCGCGGAGCGCGCGTTCACGGCTAAGTCAAGTCAATGGTCATTATCAGCGCATGTGGGGAGTAGTAATCCACTGTGCACTGTTGGCTGCAGCTGCATCCTTACAAGATGACATGCAGGGATCAGCAGTGATAGCCATTAAACAATTAAAATTCAAAATGTAATATATAATGGTATGCTGTGATCAATCTTTACAGTGCTTGTCCTTAACGTGTGCTATGAACATAATATGTTATTACATATTATATAGCCTACTGTTTTATCATGCAGTGATACCCTTCTGAATATTATTCTGATAACTTACATGTATTAATGGAATAAAAGGTCAGTTCCATGAATGGGCTACAGCAATATTGCCACATATATTTACAGCCTAACAGGCAAAGTTGACTCTCACAGTATTTTTCAAAGCTTGAACATGCCTTCTTTGGGAGTTAAGTACCCTCCTTCCGCACGGCCTAGTGCTCATTACAATGGTCCTCATGCATCTCTTTCTAAACAGTGCACCCACTGCACTGCAGGCTACTGTTGTTCACATTAGCACACTGCCTAATGGGCTTTCTCTATATTAGCAGCAATAGAAAGGTGCAATAACAGAAGCATGCAATTATGCACCATAACTAGGGAAAACATTGTTAACAGTTACCCTATTGCCTCTCGCTCTCCAAACTGTAAATGCATATTTCCCAATGGAGGTATGATAATAACGCCCGCTTATTTGAAAACACCTTGTAAGGAGAACCTTGTGGCTCTTTTGATAAAGATTTCATTTCAGAGGCATTTTTATGCATAACTGGGGATTGGCAGGGGACATAAACCTCCCACTTTTGGCTTTATTTATTTATGTATCTATTTATTTCACTCTTTCATTTCCTATTTTGGTCTAACATTACCCTGTCCACTATTCATATATTGATTGAGACAAATAAGGGTGTCCGCTTATAGGAGAAGTTAAATCTCAAAACCTCGACTTGATTTGAATTCACAGATGGCATGGTTAAATCCAGAGCGAAGGGTGAAAGGAAAGAGGAGGGAACCATTGGATCTCTAGTGGGTAACACAGGTGCAGTATGAGATGAAAAATGCAGATGAGGGTAGGATGGCGTACTGAACCATTTTTAAGTCCCCAAGTGATAACCTGAAAAAAAACAGCTTTGACTTGGGCCCATCATACCCATTCTTAATCATGCAGGTGCAGCTTGTCCACAGATTCCCCATACTGTCCATTGTGGAGTATTGTTTTCTTAGAGATAATGAGCGCCTTAAGATACAGCTACATAAGCTTGTTGACAAAAATGTATCGTTGCTTGCAGTAGTTAGTTTTACTCCTCATATCAACTGTCATTCCACAAACCAAGAACAATAAAAATGATTTAAAAAAAATATGATAGAGACATCTGCAACCCCCCACCTACCCTCCTCATTTCCCAGGGTGTTAGTGGGGATTTGAAATTAATGATGTCAGCTGTATTAAATCTGTCCTTTCCATCCGTCTGCACTTAAGTCCTTACATATGGACACACCTAGAGATTAGCCCTAATATGTCCTATAACAGGCTAACACTTAGCCAGTGAGCATAGATGTGGAGATCGGCCAGTGAACAAACCCAGATTAGATCTCCCAGAAGCTGCAGCCACGGGTGGCTGACTAGCATTTTGCACATCGGTTTAAAATCGTCCTCTGAGTAGACAGCCGCCAGCTTCTGCCTACAGGCTGCCCATGGGCCTCGTCCTGCCATAATGCAGGATCAGTCGTGGCAATCCTCCACCCTCTCTTACCACATTAGGGCACACCAAGGGCCTCTAGTGGTATTTAAAGTACCACTGGCAAATTCCCTTCTTCTTCTACTTTCTGCCATTTTTAAACAAACTGTTTTCTCCTTTAAAGCAAACTAGGTCAAAATTATTTTGCTAATTAGTTAGCAGCTAGGTTCCATCTCTTAGGCTACACATCCATTTCTATACCGTCCCTTCACCTGCTGCCATAATTATAAACCACCATCTTAAAAACTGATCATCATAAAAATTGACCACTGAATGAATCAGTTGGCGGTGATTTGCTCGAATGCGGGGAAAATAATCCTGAGGCGACTTGTCAGATGCTATACGTGTAGATGAGTTAGCTGACCTGTCTCTATCACGAGCCAATATTACCACAAGCCAATAATAACCTATCAAAGACTAATGCTTCTAGCCAATGCTCAGGGGTCCTTGAGCCTCGCAGCACTGTTAGTTGTGAACTGCGTTCTCAGCGCTATCTCCACTATTACAGGCTGCACAGTGTCAGGGGTTCTGTTTAACCTTGTGTGATGAGTTCTCTCCCATACATCTATCTCTACCAATCATATCCACATCCTTAAGGGTTAACCCTCCCTACAGTGTGTATTTCTAGGTGTTGTGGGTTTGTATGTGTGCCTTGCTAACACTGAGGAGAAGATGCATTGTACTGTTAATTACATAATCAATTTGATTAATTCTCAAAATGCAAATTAGCTAATTAAAAGGACCTGAACTTATAGAATTACCACTGATTAGCTGGCTAAGCACTATCGCTGCCCTCTGGATACACCCTTATTAAGCTATATTAGCTGGACCTTTTTCACTAGTAATATAATACATAAATTATAGTTATTCAAATTAGTATAAAAAGAACAGAAGAAAACTTAATGTATAGTGGGCTTTCAGTCAACCAAGACGAGCAAAAAGCAGCAGTAATGTTCAGAGTAATGGGTGTTAGGCAGTATCTTTAGCCAATTTGTGCTCACACTAACCTTTGCTGCCCTAAATGAAGCTTGTTATTTAAGACCATATTAACAGGCTTTCAGGTGTTTCTTTTAGTCTGTTTTTCTCTGTCTGTCTGCTTGTTTGCCTCTTTAGTAAATAAAGCTTTGACTCTGTTTTTCTGCTCCCCTCATCCCTCGTTTCTCTCATCTCTCCCTCAGAGCTGTAAGTGCCCCCGTAGTGGGAGCTGGCTGATGTGAGGCAGTAACAGGTACATCAGGGAGAAGGAGAGAGTGGTGGAAGAGGAGGGGAGTTGGCTTGGTTTGGCACACAAGTCTGCCGAAATTACATCAAACAGCGGGGGGTAAATGAGCATTTACAGTATACTTGAGAGGTAGGCAATATGCGTGTGTGTATGTGTGTGTGCACGCGTTCACATGTGTGCAGTGTGTTTTTGAGGGAAGCATTAGATCCATCGGCATGAGTCTAGAAGCTTACAGGCAGCTTACAGAGCAGCAGGGGGTTTGTGGCACGGGGTGGTGGAGAGGGAGGGGATGGGGAGGGGGTGAGGAATGCTGGAGGGCTTACAGAGGAATAGGGCACAGCTGGTTTTTAATTGAGTCTCCCCCCCTACTACACTGTGTGTACGTGTGTGCACACAAGCACACACACGCACTTATTTTTACTCAGCAATTTCCCAGCTGATGGTTCAGAGGAACTAAACACTTCGGTATGGCAGCAGCCTTCATACGAAACCCTCCACAAGGGCTCTGTTTTGGTCGTGTGACTGATAAAGCCCTCCACCAATCAAGGCCTCTGACAGCTGTGTGCTCCCATGAATCTTAGCGCTCAGTCTCCGAAACAGCCTGCCTCCTGCCATACCCCAGCTTATGATCTCAGCTGGGTGGACACACATGAAATTTCTCTTTAAAGTTTCTGTTTTTCTGAATTTCATGGCTAGTGAGATATGGCTCAGAATACAGTAATACATCACTTTAATAACTCATTTTACAAGACAGGTTTGTGAAAGATTCTTTTTTTATTCCACCTCAGGCAATCATTTGCTCATTTACTTTTGTACACCCTGCATTTTCTCACAAAAGTGATTTTACATTATTCAGATTTTTCATACAGTCAGAGCTTTTTATTAATTATTATTGCCATAGAAAAGAGCATGCAACTACACAACGGAGCTAAAAACACACTCAGGTTTGGACATCTGTGAGCTCTAGAAGCTTCCGTCACACTTTTCGCACTGTCTCAGAGAGACGGCCAACTAGACAGCAAAAGCACGAGAGCTATAATAAGTCAAAAATAGCTGGTGAGATAGCCACGGCTAGCTTGAGTTAAATGAGGAAATCAGAATAGCTAAACTCTAAAGGTAAAGCTAAAGGTGACTAGCTTAGCAAAGTAGCAGTAGCTGTCATCTTAGCTTTTGACACTAGTTACCTTTAAATCACACATTTAAATTTATTGTAAATACAAATTTGAAATTGATAAACATAAATATGAATAGTATTGAAAATTAAAAATTATGTTTATTTTCTTTCAAAAATGGACAAAAAAAGCTGAAAGAAGACATTTTCTAGGTCCTGTGTTTTCCCCTTGTATTCCCTGAAGGTTATCCAAAGACAGAGTGCAGTATCAGCATTTGTATGTATCCATTATTAAAAGGTAAAATAATCAGCCTAATTAAACATAAAATAAAACATTACAACCTTTATATCTCTCATGCAGTTTGCTGGCCAGCCTGAACACTTTACACACATTTTTTCTCAACTTCACTGCAAACATTACTGTTGGAAACAAGCTTAAGGTGTAAAAGCATCAGAACATATCAATTTCTTAGTTTTAGTTGTTGTCTAGTGTTGGTCGATGTGTTAAAAAAAAAAAAAACCCCAAAAAACCTGTCAATCCATGTGGAAGTCACACCAAGTTGCAATCCTTTGTTTTGATTTTTGGCTCTGGGACTACTTTTATGTTTACATTAACAGATTGCACATTTAACACTTAATTAGCGAGATATAACGATACAGTATTTCACCACCACTTTGTACTATATGAAAAAATATGTTTTTTTAGGACACATACTGTGCAGAGCAGTTGGTAGCGTAAATACGCCGCACTGCGATAACAAGGTCCACAGTTCAAACCCATGGTACAACTGCTATAAAAACTGTTAAAGAGTCATATATTGTAGTAAATGTTGCCCCACAAAATACAATCTCTCTTTTCAGTGCAAAAAGCTCAAGTTCTTATTTCTGTGATGCAACAAAAGAACAAACAGGCAAACAAACAACAAGAACGTTTCTTTGTTTTAATGAGTTGTGTGAAAATATGTGTAATGTATATTTTGAAAAGAATGTGCAGAAGGATTGGAGCACTAACTACAATACTGCTTTTCCTAGAATGTATCACGAAAGTGGTAACATATGTCCTGCTCCAAGCCCAAAAAACACAAGTATAAAATAAGCTAAATGAGATTAATCCTCAGCAACTTACTGTATGTTTAAAACTCACTCGCTGCGTTTGGGTCTTTACGCCCGGATGAAGTAATGATGTGATGATCTAGACAATTATCTTTGCTTCCAGTAACTACACAGTTGATTTTTTTTCACTTGGGTGCACACAGTAATTGTTGCTTCCTATAAAAATAGCTCCAATGTTATGGCTTTTAGTTTATAGGTGTCAATGTGAAGCAACGTATGCTAATGCTATCAGCAGTGTATGGGTAGACATGGTAACGGTGCTCAAAATCCAGTTTGTGCATTAACTGACTGACATACTCTTGGTCCATGGTGTCCTATTTGGTTATTCTTGACCACATCTGAATGCTGTCAGGAGCCCCTTTTGAGCTCTGCCCATGATATGCCAATTTGCGTATACACACACAAAAGCATACATGCACACAGGCACACACACGAAGAGCCCATTCCGCTTCGTCTACACTGCTCTTTCACAGTGGAGCTGACACCACATGACTGCTACCTCATTAGAGGCTTTAGCCCGTGAGCTAACAGGCCACAGAGACAGTGGGCCATGCCACGTTGGCTAATTATAATAATAACAATAACACTGCCTTAGGATGCTACTTACTTTTCTTTTCAATTAATTTTATCAGATGCACTCGGGGGGGAAGGAAATGGAAGAGGCAGAGGGAGGGGGCAGCTGCCACACACTGGCTCTATAGGAGGGAAATGATGTGTTTATTCTACATACTTGGCCAGATGACAGGCTGTTTAATTGCTGCCAAATAACAACGGTTAACCTGTTTGTGAGTAAAAATCATTAACATATGACAACATTGTTGACGTGAGTGATATTACTTACTGTACCACCAGTTGCAGCTACCTACTGTAAACATGCTGTGATTTTCCAATACAATTGCAGATGTGTGCGAGATTCTTTTAGGCCCTTGAGATGACTGATATTTGCCTGAGATGGTGAGGAGCTACGCTAAAGTGACTCTGCAGGCAAAGGGGACCCATAAACAGATGTTTCTGAACAGAAGCTGAGGCCATCTGTGAGATATTGCTTTTGATATTCCTCAACTTTCGCCCGGATCAGAGTTCAGCCTCTGCTATTTCATGTTATTATGTTTGGAATAGATAGCAGTCATCCACAGGTGCCTCTTCCGACACAGATACTGTGCAGCTCCTAAATCGGTACATCAGCATAAAAATACACACTTACTCATAGCAGGATTGCTTTGTGATAATGTATTCAGGTATGATATGTATTTCTTGGAGAAATGTATAATTTATTTTGACACTTTTGTCAGCAGGATTACCATTTCCCAGCACATACTGTAACAAATGGGGTAAAACACTATTCTCACTCTGCTGGGGTGAGATTTCAAAACAACAGCAGTAACTCCAGGAGTATATGCTGCCTACATTGTCTTATTGTGTAGAACTTGGCGTAAAGACATCTCAGAAAACAGCAAAGTTGATTAATACAGAGTTAAAGATTGTAAGGACAGAAGTCAACTAATTGCAATGAGACCCATGTCTCGGTTTGGCAAAATTGGTAGGTATTGGTTGGTTGGCACGCAGCACTCCAGCCCCATTGCAGTGAAGCTGTGGGGATCAAACACCCTACAACTCTGAACAAAATCAGCTGATTCCTGAATCTAGACTTACCAGTCAGCAAAGAACCCACAGCATATAAATAAGACAACTTTCGAGTTACCAGGAGTTAGGTTTGTGTTTAAGGAAAAGCTAACCTCTTTCCCCCATCTCCAGCAACACATACCTGACCAGTCTGTCAACTGAGCGCACAGAGAGTAGTTAGAATGCATAAAGGAAATTACCTTTTGGGCTGCCAGGTTGTGAGCTCACATTTATGAGAAGGATTCATTTAGTTTGGTGTATATCTTCTGCCAACATTTTAGCAACTAATCAGGATTTATAATTGCAGTCTTATTGTAAAGTGTTGGTTTCAACTTTATAAGAAGACATCGGCCGGGATGCTCTGCAGCCTTCTCGTTGAAAGCAGGGGGAAAAACCCATCAACCAGCTATATAAGCATTAGTATAAGCAGATGTAAAGGTTTTACTGACTTACACCCTGGTCATCCAGAATTTAATTTTATTTATACCATTAATGAACTCATTAGAAATGACATCACACAAGCATTAGTGACAACTTTTATACCCTTTATAAATACCTCTTAAGGATAAGGTGGTAATTTGCTACTGAATATCTGAAATTTCGCAAGGTCAGGAAACAGGCCAGTTTGAAGTAATTAACAATCCAAAAATATATTCAGTATGACAGTGCAAGAGGACCAATGTGTCGTTTATATAGATGGCTGTGGTGAAACATTGTGTCTGCTCTTAGGTGTTTGGTCACGTTAAATGTCCAGCCAAGAGGGCCAGCGATAGTAAAGGATGTCTATCAAAGGTAAATTACTGTAGCTTTGTGTTAACATCCACTCTCTGTTACCCACAAACAGGGAGACGCTATGAGTGTTAAAAACGGGAAATATGCCAAAATGTTTTCAGTCAGTTCAATGTAGCAACTAAATCAAAATAAAAAACCATTATCAAACACATTCTACAAAGACTAAAAGCATACTCAAAGAGGATGCTTATTAATGGAAAGCAAAGATGACACATCCATCTGACTTAACTACAAAACAGAGAGAGGGATGAAGAAATACTGTAAGGAACAAAAAAAAAAAAAAGTCTATAATTAAGTAAATTAAGCCCTGTCTTATTTGCATGATCTCAATTAATGTGCAGTCCATGTAGCTGCGACAGGCACACACCAGAAATCAAATTAGCAGAGATGAGACGGCATCTGTCTTTGGCTCCCATGTCCCTCTGGACTGGCAAGGATGGCAGGGCTGGCTCCAAACAGCCCATTGTTTTCACAAGGGCTTGATGAATGGGGGGGTGACAGCATGCGGTATGTCAGTCACAGAGACAAACTTACTCTGTTTGAATACAGGACAGCAGACATATTAGAGAACAAGATGGTTACTCAATTAACTATCCTTTACTGTATATGTGAGTGGTCAATGAAAGCTTAAAAGTCTGAGCCTATTTGTTCTATAAGACAGTAACATTACATTTGCCCTTTAAGACACTTTAGATCCTACATGGGTTATGATATTTCTAATTATTTGAAACGAGTTTGTAATAGGTTAACTTTATAGCATGGCCACTGATAAGCATTTGTCATTTAATTGTATATTGCCATTCAATTTGGAATTGTTCACTCTTACAGAAGCATATATTGATATGAATTTGAGATCAATCATGTTAGTCTGATACGGAAAAATATGATCCTGACTTTAAACTGGCTTTTGTGTACCGAGAAATGCAAATGTAAAAATGCTTATGAGGGTGGCTTTTTTTTTTTTTTTAGCAACTTTTGACTGACAGGCATCTCCAACACATTTATTTGAAGCGCTGTAAACTGAGACAGATGGAATTGCAAAAAGGTGTTTGTGCTCATGTTTGTGTATGTGTGACTGTGCTTGCAGCTATACACAAGTATCCTACAACTATAGTCGCCGCAAACTGTACTCTAAGTGCAAAGAAATACCCATTTGTGTACCTCAGCATATGTGTGACCCTGTGTGTGCGCACATGGTGTATCTGTACGCATGTGTAAACAAGCACACTGTATGCTTGTTTGTAGGTCTATGCGACTGGCGTTGAATTTAGCGGCTCTTCCACCCCATGGAAATAGGCCAATTTTCTCCATCAGGCGTCTTGTGACTGCTTTGAAAGAGAAGATGGAGATTCCTTCTAGTTCCAGCTTGGCCAGTAAATGGCGCATGTCTCCTCCCATCAATCACATAGCTGCAGTAACAGACAGCTGGGCTGCCTAATACACACCTCCATTAGGAGTCTCTGCTCCTCACTGAAAATCACTGGAATCTCAACAGATACTCCAGGTATATGGAGGACTTGTCCTGAGGCAGATTTGCCTACCCTCTTCCAGCTGAAGGTGTCAGGATTTCAGTGTAACAGCTTTTCAAACTCAAACACAGGCAGCAGTGAATTACATTGCTGCCACTGATGGCTGAAGGCAAATTAACCCGACAGCAGGAAAATAGAATTTTGTTTTAATATCAGACTTTGAGTCAAAATTATTAGTTACATAAACACAAGTAGGACAAGTCATTTAAATTATTTAGTGCCACAGTAAATATTTAATATCTACAGTATACTCTATATGTTCCTTTTACATTTCTTTCTTTAATGAGCTCTTTGATGACCCCACTGACTATGTTTCCCTGTGCTTTGCTGTGTTTGAGTTGCAGGTTGCTAGAAGGCAAAGTTGAGTGAGTTGTGTCCGTCTTTCCAGGGCAATTAAAAGTCTCCTGAGCCTACATCCTATGTTTATTACATTTCTTTTGCTATTGTATACAACCTTGGCTTTCTTTATAGTTTACACTTAAACGTTCATTTTCTCCTCATTTAGCTTATTGACCTTTTGATGCACATTACATTCACATTGCACATGCATCAGCAAACAGATAAATGATGACACATAGCTTTTGTTACACATTTAATTAATTTCTGTACAGTGACTTTCGTTTGTCTTTGGTTAAGTTTGCCTTAGGTTGTTCTAATTTCTATTTCTTGAGTTACCTGTGCTGAAGGGTGCTACTGCTGGTTGCTGCTGCGGAAGGGACATCTGGTCAGGCCTGAGCAAAAGATGCACCCCCTGAAGCAGAGCTGTTACATACAGGAAGTGGCCAATCAGACTGTACCAAGTGCCCGCCACATCATGGGGTGGACGGGGTTTGGGAGTTTGCTGGTGCTCACTCAACTTTGCCTTCTAGCAACCTAATTATCATGTTTTGTTTGATTTGTAGTTCAGGTGCAAATGTTGAATGGTCTGATCAGCCATATGTTCCCCTTTGTGATCGTGGGTCAGTTTGGTCTGTTCAGTTCTATTCAGTTATCATAGCCTGAGTTTAGTTGTCTTTAGTTGACCTCTTTTATGGGCCAAGAACCTTGATGCATATTTTGTAAAACAAATTAATTTTTTTCATTTTGGGGTAAATAAAACCCACCTGTGACTCCTCATACCTGCCAGCTCGGTCCCACACAATAACCCTTTTCAGGATTTCAGGCTTACTGGCCTATAGAAAAACATACTAGGACAGGTTGCACCATGAGATTTATGCTTTATTGTTTTCATTAAAAGGTAGGCTTTACTTTCACAAAAGAAAACAATTTGAGGACACAGAATAATCAATAAGTTTGGCAAATGTAATGCTATCTAACGCAAGTTTGGCTGGAGTATAAACTTCCCCAAACCAAAAAAAGAGCAGGACAGAGTCACTCGATGTTACATTCAAATACCTGAACATGGGTCAGTAAGCCCAAAAAATAATGTAGTTAGCTAATGATAACCCATGCCCTTGGAAATAAGGCTACTACTGTAGGTAGAAAGCTAGTTAGCTGTGCAACATTTGCAGCTCACGTTGAACAGAGTTTAAACCATTCCTTACACTTTTGCTTTTGTGTTTTTGGTTTTGTAAAGGTTAAGAAAAAACCCACTCTGAGCAGAAAGAGAGATAGATGTGTATTGACTGTCGCACCTCAGCCACATCAAACAACCATCATTACTCTTTCAGATAAAATAAAGACACAGTAAAAGGAAACAAACAGCAGTTTCATCACTGTTCTTATGAAGTATGCAATCTGTGAGAAGACACAATGAACACTCCAATCAATACTTCCCCTTTCTTCCTGCTGTCTCTCAGTAATATATTGGAAATGGAGTTAGAAAGATTGATTCTCTACACAGCGCTACAGGCCAAAGGAAAATTAAATGAAAATGTAAATGAAGACTGCTGTGTTTGGTGTGTTTTCTCCCTCAACTTGTTACTCTGCTCTGAGGCCCTTGCCATAGCCATTTGGAATTTGGTTAATTTGCCATTTCACTCCATGAATAAATTCACAGAGAGAGGTAGAAAGACAGAGAGACAAGGCTGGGGATGGGTAGGATGGTTAGATTGAGATTGTGATCATTATTAAACATTATTAATGCATAGCGTCAGCCATGTGCTGCTGTTAGAAAGAGAGCACAAGTAACAGCCATCCATTTAGGAGGAGGTGGATATGGCTGACAGCACAAAAGAGGAGAAAAACTTCAGGTAAAAGGTCAGAGAGCTATTTCAGAAACTGACAAAAAAAAGCATGCATCTGCCACGCAAACTTGCACAGGCACAGACAAGTTACACACACACACACACACACACACACACACAGAGACAGAGGCAAACAAAAACAATCACCTTTCCACAGGGTTAAGGGAAACTCTACTTTAACTCTGTGAAGCCACTCAAGTTGTCTGAAACGGCTTTGGGCTGGGAATGAAAAACCTGAAATCCAAGGAACCTTTTTGTTGCATCACGGAGGTTAATGTCTGATCTATACAAGCTGGGAAATGGCTGAAGATTCTAATACATTGTTCTTTCGACTGAATGGGTCAATTGTTCATTCTCAATGAATTTCTCTCTACATTAATATCATAAAATATTGGGTCCAAGTTCTAGGACATGAGTGATGATGTTTTTATCAGCAAAAAACAGTAAAATGGCATTTTACAGCTATTTTTCATTGAAGGTTTTCCATGAACCCAGATTTCTAAGGAGGGCCACCCAATTTAAAATAGGGTCCTACACCCCTGAAGCAATGAAGCCTTTTCAGCAGAGTACATTTTCTCAAAATATCTTGATGACATATTTTTGGATTTTCGTAGTCAGTTCTGTTACAAAATTACATGTATTCCAAACAAAGTTCAATTTAGGTGTGATTATGAAAAATAAAGTCTGTTGTTTTTGCCTGTGGAAACTGATGTTTTTGTTACATGTCCTGAAATAATTGCTGGAGGTTTTGACACAACAAGACAGCCACGCTATAGGGGCTCTGTGCTGTACTTTGAGCTAATTGCACTCGTCAGCATGCTAACATGCTCACAATGACAATGCTAACATGTTGATATTGGCATTGTCATTCTGCATAATGTTCACCATCTTAGTTTTGTGTGTTAACATTTGCCAAGTAGCACTAAACACAGTATTAGACAAATTAGAATTTTAACCTGACGATGGCACCTGATGAAAAGTTAAGGGATCACCAAAGTTATTACATTTCATCCTGAGGGGAATCCATTCTATAGCTCTCAAGACACTTCACTCAAAACCAAGCGCTAGGGGAAAAGTCAGGGGATCACCAAAGTCTTTGGAGACAGAGGATACATCCTCTGGGAACTATGAACATCTGCTCCAAGGTTTATGCCAATCCATCCAGTAGATATTAAGTTCTTTCACTGTAAGTAAAAACTTTGACCTGCCAGTGGCGGAAGATAGAACCTCATCGGATCACTTGAGTCAATCTGTACAACTTTCATGGCAATCTATTCAGTAGGATATTTCAGTCTGGATCAAAGTGGTGGAAGGACCGACATCACCATCCCTAGAGCCAAGCCACTAGTGTCGCTAAAAATTATAGCTGGGATATAGCAAGGATTGGAACAGCACTTTAAAAGTCACAAAAATGTGCTATTACCCATGCAATCTTTAGCAGGAAATCTCTATTCCGATACAGATGACATTTTAAAAGTAACCTTCTAAACCCTGGCAATACATTCTTATTTCAGGCTCAGACAGTTTCATCTAGTTTAGCACATTAACATTTTCCAGGTAGATTCACTCTGACTAATCCTCTTCTTGTGATCTCTGGCAGGCCTTCAGCGAGCACCCCTACACCCTGTTCTATGAGAAGTGAGATCCACGGATGACAGTCTGCTATAATACCTCATCTGAAGGTGTTGTTTGTCTAGATTAAAACCCCTCAGTATTGTATTGTAAGAAGCCATTCTTCCATTTAAAACCTGTATAATCCCTGGAGGAAGGTGACAGGCCTATAATAGTGAAGCACAGATCCCTGGCGTTGATGTATACAATAGTCTTAACCTCACACATCTCTATTAGTGTGTCCACTGACACAGGCATTACAATCCCCCATGGGAAGTCAACTAAGATAAACAGTGGAGAGAAGCAGACCCGACGCTCATGCTTCAAATATAGCCGCTCATTTTTCAAAACACAGCAGGTGGCGATACTTCAAATATGATAGGGCATCTGTCTGGTTGTGAGTCAGTTCCATTTAATCTCATGGTTATTTTGCAGAAACTTTATTTTGCGCATAACAAAAAAACAAAAAAGTATTGCACAGTATTAACATTGCATGCTAAAATGAAAATGTGCATCAAGTGTGTCTGTAAAAGAGAGAGACAGTAAGAGTGTGTCTTTGTAATGATAAGTTAGGAGTCTGTGGGGATGCATAAAGACTTTGATATGCAGCAGTGACACACATTAGTTATGTGCACACGTATCTGCGTGTGTTATGTGTCTATGTGTGTGGATTTGTTGCCTTTGACTGTGGCACAAACCTGTGCATCTGTGTGGGGTGGGGTTGGAGTGTTGGAAAATTGGCCTAACATCTGTGAGGATGTAAGACGGCTTTTATCCACAGAAGGGACATGGACGGGATCATAGAAGCCCAGGGGGAGGCCGAGGGTTTCTGGTTGAGTCCAGACCTCCTGCTGAGGGGGGCCAATGAAGGAAAGGGGGACAGATCAGAGAGAAGTTGTTTTTTTAGGGCTGTGGACCGCCGATGAGCAGGGTGGAGCAGAGGGAAACAGGGATCTGCTTTTTTGGAACACAGAAATACTTTCCTCCCTCATACACCAGCCTCCCACTCTGATCTCCCCTGGCTTGGCCCCAGTAGTATTTCAGCCGAGAAAAAGTGTGTGTGTGTGTGTGTGTTGGATAGGGGAGGGGATGGGTTCTGCCTTATTTGCTAACATGGTCCAGCCCAGCAGAAGGCAAATCGCATTCTGTGGGGGTGTCTGTCCTGTTCCCATGGCAGAATTTGTTCGCTTTCTGCCACTCGACAATAAATCATGCGGCCCCCCCCGAAGGTTTGGACATGCCACCACTGGCAACTAAAACAAGCACTTCACTCACTCTGATTTATTCCTCCTACTGCAAGGAGGAGAAGAGGAGGTGCTAACAGGATCCCTGGGAATGGTGAGAAGAAGGTGCTTCCTTGCTTGCATGTGTGTGTCTGTGTATGTGCTCGTGTTCTTTTTTAGGAGTTAAATTGTGCATGGGAGAGAAGAGCGAAAGAGGACAAACGGACAGCTCTGTTATTCTAAGTTTAGACCACCACGATATCCTTTTGCTGCCCCACAAGGTAGCTGCTTGGCACACAAGTCTGAGCCTGGCTCTGCACTGGACTCACCCTGGCACCTGTGGAGGCTTCCTCAAAAACACCGAATTAAGAGCCACACATGCCAGCACGACTGCACGTGCGTGTACACACACAGAGACAGACACACACGCACCAAAATGGGCATGACTGAGTTGATGTGTCTGAGAAAAGGCTTCCTCCAGATACCAAATTAATCAGCAGGCTGGAAGATGCAAATGACTGGCCTACATGGAACCAGCAGCACGAAGCCAGAACCCACACAGCACCAAGGACAGATGGCCTGCAGGACCACACCAGCACTCTCATACCTCTCTCTCATTCTATGTCTCTCCTGCTTTATCTGTGCCATCCCTCTCATCACCGCCTCATTCTATCTCTTACTCTATCTGTGGCTCTTGTTCACTTTCTGTCCCTGTCTCCGGCTCATCCATCTGTTTTTTTTTTCTGTCTGTCTTTCCTCACTCTCTCTCCAACTAAATCATTACATGTATGTTAAGCATCACAACAAACACTAGCACTTCACCAAAACTCTATCAGTTAAAATCTACTAAGACAGACTTGTAGTTCAAATGAGGCAATGTAAAGTTAAGTAGATTGTTTTCCTTTGCTTGCCCTTTCTGACTCTTTCTAGAAGGCTGCAGCACAACTAGCACAGTGCAGAAGGCAGAGAGCAGAGTCTCTGACCTATTTAGGAAACTGGCAAGAGAGCAGCCAGGGAACATCAAAATACTTCAAAGGCTCCCTTTGAATCCATCGTTACGCCCAACTTAGTGTGAGTGCGTGCACACACGCAAACACACCGCCTCTGTGCAGACACAAACTTCATCAGCCAACCTGCACACTCTTTTCCCATACACACAGTCACACACACACACAGCTCCCCCGATATATTCTGTCTGAGCTCTTCGTTTGAACTGTGTCCCACATTGCTAAGTACGGAGAAGTCGGAGAAATCACATTAAACGCTGGGTCTGCCACCAGCATCATGACTCAGGCTGTACCATGGAAATTCTGTTCCTAACCCAGCTGTATAGCATCTTCTTGCCCTTCATATACACCACAATTTAGCTTATTCCAATAGTAAAAACTAAAGACAACTGATATAGCAACTAAACTTAAAAGGCACTGTGCACAGTGGACAATAGATAATGAAATGCATTGGAAAAATATTGAAATTTGTAATTGTTTTAAAAAATGTGGCTATTAAAAGGCCAGAAACACATTAATGGAGTCCGTTCAATTCATTACAAGTGTTATTTTTAGACTGAAACAAGTGTAGTGGCAGGCAGCAGGGCCTGCCACTACACAGCATGCCGAAGCCAAAGCAGGTTTCAGAACTGTGGACAGCTCCTGTGCTACATCAGCTGGTCAGGACCTTGGACAGCAGCACCACACGGGTCTCTTCTCTGGATAGCAGTCATCACAACCTTGGAAAGCTGCAGCAGCCTGTTGTGTGGGTGTGTGTGTGTGTGTGTGTTTGTGCTCACACGCAGGCGCATATTCTTTTGTGACATTCCAAACACGAAAGCGCATTTATCGCTTTGAATCAGACAGCTAAATGCTGTGTGTGCTTGCACTGCTGTTGCCCCTATGTAACTTTCACTACTGACACTTTCACCTTAGCAGATCAATAGAAATCAGATGAAGAGAGGAATTCAACAGATGATGAATGGAGAGGTTGAAGAAAAAGGGGACATAAATATAAGAAGTCTGAGCTTTTTTTTGTTCGATTTAGGCGTGTGTTTGGGTGAACTGTTTTGCCCAGGGGGCACTCCTCCTTGTGATTATTTCGGAGTATTTGTGTGGGCATGCACCAATAATGGGACATACGCAAGCCTTTCTTCGAGGTCACATCCCGATGCCTCTTTGCAGCTTGAAAATGCTTGTGTGTGTTGAATGATTACTTTCATTTTTCAGTGTTTCGATCAGTATGTCTGTGCATAAAAGAGAAGACAGAGGAAGACCTAGGAGGAAATAAATGCATGTCTTGGCGCATGTTTTTGTGCTTGTGTATACGTGTGCATTTGTGTGTGTACTGCATTGTACCAGGGAGCATTTCTTTATGCAGTGTTCCTGTGCCTTGGAGCATTAAATAAATGGTAGACAGAGCAGAAAGCATTAGCAGGCCTTTTAGTTTAGTGAAAATGCCAACAGGACAATAAAAGCGCAGTGCTACTTACTGGTCATGTGGCATGCAGGTCGACCAGGGAAAACTGTATATTTGTTTCTATGTGAATGTACCTGAATGCATGAGTGTTTGACGGGAAGAAAAAAAAAAAAAAAAACAACATTCAAGTATATTTGCATCTGTCTGTGTCCAAGGAGTGTTTGCGTCACAGAGTTTTGGTGGTAACTGGAGCAAGCCCAAATGGACCCCATGGTTGTTAGGGAGAATGTTGCATCCTGCTGAAAGGGATCTGGGACAAAGGAGGGGGCTACATGGCTTTAGGCGGAGGGACTGAGGGGTGACTCCGGGTAATATGGAAGATAAGTGGGTACTCTAGGGTGAGTGGCCAGGGTCATGAATGTATTCAGGACACTGGGAATAAAGGGAGTGCACATGCCGTGGTATAGCAGCATGGGATTTGATCCGGAGAGGACAAATTCAGGAGGAATGTTTTGGCCAGATTGAAGAAACCATTACAATATATATATATATAT